>JAAAKE020084080.1:0-22816 GCA_010014785.2 Anisolabis maritima | reverse complement strand
AATTAAAATAAAAAAGTATTTGAGGTTTAACGGGCCTCAGGGCTTGTAATTCAGGGTGATCATTGCTGTTGATGATAATAAAAAAAATCTGCCGCACATCACATAACTTTCTTTTACCTAAGCAAGGAAAATTGTGTGATGTGCTGTCCATGAAATTTTTTGCGTAATTCGCCCTCCGCAGCAGCCTCACAATTTAATATTGTATTAGCTTTTGTTTTTAAAGATTTTTTTGTGTTTATTAATCAAATATCAATATTATAAAAAAAATTAAATTAAATTAATTCAATTTCGTTTATTATCAAACATTCAAATATTATGTACTTTTTTATTTTTATTTGATTTATTTAAGTCTCTTCGGTATCTGAGGCCATATAGACTTTTAAATGATACACAATATATTTATTAACGATACATGTAATTCAGCCATATTTATATACATCAATTGGTATCCAATTTAAATAAATTTTCATCAGACTGTACCCTTTGGCTTTTAAAATTGTGAATCGGCTACCTAGCGATTCTGACGTTGTGCCAATGTGACAGCATATCGCTCAATTTCCCTTACGTAAGAGAAGGTTTCTTTGAAAAATTAATCAAGAAGAGGATGTAATAATGTAATATTTCTAATTAGTATTTTTGTTGGATAATTTTCTCGTGCAAATAATTTTAATGGATAAATCAGTACGAGCTCGAGATCTTTGACTAGCTTTAATCAGTTCTGAAAACAAAAAATTCTCCAGACCATCACTATCTCGTAATTTTCAAACACACACACATAGAGAGAGAGAGAGAACATTTTGCAAGCTTCGTACGTTTTTGAGAAATCTTGTTCACTGACAAACAGACAGACAATTTTGCGAGAACCATTTTTTTAGTCTCAGGAGATCTAAGTTCGTTGAAATCTCAATATCGTTTTTTTCTCACTATATTTTACATATATTTATATATATATAGAGAGAAAATAAAAATGAGATCGTAACTTTTAAGTACATAAAGACCTCTCAAGTAAGACATTTATTGATTCCTCCCGCAGCTCCTCTCTAAATTCTAAACAATACCAGTCACTATAAATAAAGTTATTTCACTCACTTGATGGCGTTTAGTTAAATTATAATAATAATTAATTACTCATCTCTCTCTCACATATTCTCCGCATCGTAATAAATTCGTTATACATAACCATAAAACCAAAGTCTTAGAGAAGATTCCTCTTCTATAGATTTTATCTAAAGCGCGACAAAGCCCTTTTACTCTAAATTTGATCCTAATTATACTCCAAGAGCTTTTTGTTTCCGCCCCCCGTAACGTAGACGAGGGGATCGTTTAACCACTTGCAATTATTAATTTTACTAATAGCAGTGGCAGACCCTGTTTGTATCCCACTTAACCAAAATCCCCCTTCTCCTCTTTCCTCTTTTTGCACTGGCTCTTCTCTCTCTCTATCTGTTTTCCTTTTTGCCCCTAGAATTGGCAAATACATTTAATTCTCAGAAGTGTTAATTGGGTGCGAAATCTCCAGTTCATGGAACAACAAAGAGATAATCGTAATTGACATGATGAGAAGAGAAAGATATTTATTTCCATATATTTTTAAACAAGTTAAAATATAAAAAAACTTTCTTTTGTTAATGAACTTAATAAACAAAAAAAGTGACATTATTTAGGCGATATAAATACATAAAGTTCTCTTGACGTAACTCTTTAAAATTAATCCGATAGATTGATAGTCGTTATTTTTGGCTGCTCAAATAATAAATAGTAATTATATATTATTTAAGAAATTGAAATGCATTCGATTATGTTTCTTTCATTTAATCATCAATCTTTTATAATAAAAATTTTCTTTAAAAAAAAAAACAGTTTGCGTTTATCTGATGGACTGGCGTAACAACTTAAAATTACTTTCGCACTCTTACGTTGCCCAGTATATCCATTTAGTCACTAATTCTGGCGCCGTCACTTACTAATCCCTAAAAAACTCAAATCAATACGAAAATGGTCGCACTCCTGCCTAGACCGCGTGGACAATAGTTATGCCATCACTACACTTTTGAAACTACGCTCTTCCCGAGGATAATAGATTGTACCATGAGTTACAGAAATTAGTTGATTTTTGGTTACTCGAAAGGACTCATTTCTCCAAAGATCCTTTTGAGCGGTCCAAGCTTGTTAAACTTCTCTAGAAATGTACACTTAGACATTCGTGGCCAAAAGCACTGGAGCAATTAGTCTTTTGCGACATTTTAAACCCCGCCTATATTTATTTAAACCAATTAGTAGCCAATATAACTTAAATAATTTTGGCGAACTACTGACTTTTGGATCAAGAAGGCGCATTTAATTGAAAAACCCATAAGTTAGTTGGTCATATGTGTTTCCAGCAAGGAAAAAATGAATACATTTCCGGGCATGCACAACTCTATTCAGAGCCGGGCACTTAAAAATAAGATATATTAAAAATATATATATAATATTTTAAATCTAGATGTTTATTGAATGATTTAAAAAATGTTTTGGTATAGGTGATCAAATAACTTTTTTTTAATTTTTAATATTATCCCTTTTTATAACAACGTTTTTATTTTGAATTTAAAAACAATAAAATACGTCCGCCCTCTTTCTTTATATATTATGAATTTCCTTTTAGTATAAAAAATTGTCCTTTTTTCAAGGTTAAGCTTGCATAATAAAAAAAAAAAAAAAAAAAAAAAAAAACAAGGGAAAAAATATTCTTCCATAATTCACATTTTGATTCCCTAATAAAAATTAGGAACTATAAAATCCGTACCGTTTGGGGTGACATTGAATGCCATAAATCGGATCAATCTTTGAGTGGGGTTAGGGGTGCTACCCTCGTTATGGAAATGATTTATATTACTCTCAAAAAATCACTTTAAAAATATTTTCAAGAGTATAAAATATTATTGAAAAATTATCGTCATGTTTAATTTTTCGTCACAAAAATTTTATGAAACTCAATGAAATTTTAATAGACTATTGGTAGAATAGAAAAAGACTTTTAACTACGCATTGGAATCGTTAATTTTCATATTCAATAAAATTGAGGTCTTTTAGAATTGTGAAAACAATAAAACTTTAATAATAGCAGGGTTGGTTGGAATTTCTTCGAAATGGAAATATTGGCAAAAATTGATCCATGCTGGTAACCCTCTTGGAAGGGCAAAAAGCAGGGAAGTAGCCATACCACCTCACTTAGAGGGATTGAAGCAAAGAAGCCCTTGTAAACAATAGGGGGGGGGGAGCCTTCACAGATTTAAAGAGCGAATAAGATTCGTGAACTTGAGGCGTATAACTTAATTTTTCCTCTTTTTATTTCTGTCCTTGGGAAACTGCTTCAATAACATACAGGGGCGGATTTAATTGGGGGTCGGTCGTGTTTGACTCGACGCCAATTCTCTATAGAGAGCAGAGCCGAATTTAGGATGAGACGATCAAAAATCTAGCTAGAATACAAATTATGTTAGGGCGCAAGAATATAAGAGTAAACACATTATATTTATATTAAGTCAAGGTAAATAAAAGTATCATTCTTAAATAAGAATGTTTATTTTGTATTTCAAGTTTTTCTATCCCATGTTTTGACCCGCTAGCACCATCACAGATTTGACTATATAAATATATATATCTTTCAAAAAAGAGAATGAATTTGCTACATAAAGAGAAATTGAAATAAAAATTTCGAACAAAAAAATAATAAATTGACTTAATTTTAAAAATTTATGTTTTTACTTTCTCTTATCTGTTGTATATATATGAAACAAAATATATATTGAGAAAGTATTGCGATCGCAAAACTATTAATGTTGAGATTACAAGGGAAATACACGTTTTAAGTCTAAAAAATGTTTCTCGCAAAATAGAAATAAGGTTTCTCAAAAACGAACAAGGCTGAAAATTTTATATATAAGCGAGGTATCCTCGTCTCATGCACCTTGAAATTTTTCAATAAAATTGGCCAAAGAGTACTAGTACTCTATTGATGTTCTCTTTTTTTTCGTTTTTCACAAATTCGCTGGAAGGATTTAGATTAAAATTCATATATCAATATTCTTTTAAATGTATTAACCCTTATCCCCCCAAAATTGCCTGGGACCCACTTTAGTGATATACTTTTTTATTTATTCAATTTTCTCTTCAATTTCTCTAATGTAATCGATCAAATTAGTATTAAATTAGCATTAAAAGGCTATCTAGTGGGCCGACACAAAAAATCTGGTGTGACAGCACATCTTCTAACTTTCCTTACCTTAGGGAAGAGAAAGTTCGTTTTCACACCAGATTTTTTCATCATCAAAGTAGTCTTTAATTTGCGAAATAATATTTGGAATTTTATTTCTTTTAAATAAATTATACCCTATTTTCACACAACCAAGCAAAACAGAGCCGGTAATAGCAAATTTGTCTGCCGGCTAAAATGTGGGTCTCACACGCCGACTTTGGCACTAATTAACTTGTTTTTAGCTCTCGTGATGGTATTTATATTTATTTATGTTTCTGTGATAAAGATCTAAATTATTCTATTACTCTCAAATGATTATATAAGACAACAATGACATAAACAATTTTTTTTATTTCCATTTAATGTCAATTTTAGTTTCTGATCCCATCTTGATTATATTATATACAATGTATTTTGAGAGAATATCGTATCGATGGCATCCCGAGACCGTTCATCTCTCTTGTTTTTCGGAGGTCACCTATTCGAGGTTCAGTAGAATTTGACCTTGCTTAACAGCGATGATGAAGGGTGTTCCTCTTGGCTAGGGCCGCCGGCATAAACAATTTAGTTTTTTTTTAATAAAGATTCGAAAATAAATTGTTAGAACGAAGAGTATATTGAAGAAAATTTAACGCCGTTCAGGTATTAAAGCGCTCATAGAGGGAGATTGAATCCGAAAGCCAGCAACTGGACCGTCCTCTTACTGTTTCACTCGGAATCGGAGTTGGTAAATTTACCTTAACGACATTTAGATTACGTTGCATCAGGGCACTGCGCCGATTCCGTCTCTTATTTTGCCGGATCTTGTAAAGTGGCTTAAGATTCTTCTAAGCTAATTAAATTTAAATAATAACGAAATACATATTTTACGTCTACCTATTAAGGAGACTAAAATTTATTCCTGCCTTGGGAATAGCATAGGTGGTGGTTGGCAACAACAGCTCCATTTGATTCTTTTGTTCGTTAGAGGGGGGCATTTGCATATCCCCATATCCTCATGGAACGAATCAAGGTTACTTGGTTTGGTGGTGTAAAGGAAATTAACTCCCTTGGCTCTCAAATGGCTCTGCTGCACCCGCGCGATTAATCTGGTCTAACAGACTGACAAAAGAATATATTAGCAATCCATCATTTTCTATATAGGCTACTTACTCTACATTAAACAGATCATCGTTCGTGTAATACTCTAATTGGATTATAAAAGACCTCCGGGGTTAAAAAATAAATGATATATTCTTTAAGTCATGTATAAATTTATAAATGAAGGATGGTTTATTACAGAGAAGAGTTTCAATTTTTTTTTTATAATGAATGGCATTATCAGTACAGAGACAGAGGAACTCTTTTAAGTTAGAACTTTGGTACAAATTGATGTTGTCATTTTGCTTAAAGGATCCAACGAAGTAATTGACTATTTCCTACCCTACCCAAAAAATTTTCTAATATAAATGCTCCCCATTTGGGGATTTAAGACTGAGTTTGCTCTCTGTTCCTCAAACAAACGTTGAAATGATACCTCCTGACGTCAAGTTTTACGTTAAGATTTTTTTTTTTTGTCAAAATCAAATAAATTAAAATGAAAGACGATTCTCAAATAAATAATTATATATATAATACAATATATAGGCGGAGAGTCGCAATTCTATCAAAATTTTTTATTAACAAAATAAAAAATAAAAATTTTTTCACTTTCTCTATAAATAACAAATAAAAAGGGAGATTTTTAGATTTTTTTTTCGTCTTTTTTTTTAGAGAGTTTTAAAGTCATTTAGACTCTGTCCATATTTATTACAATTAGTTAATATAATTTAAATAAATTTTATCGCTCAGAACGAGGATCGAATCATTTTGATAACTTAAAAAAACTCTCAATTGATGGTGTATATAAATAATTCAAATTTTATGAGAAAAAGTGAGAAAAAAAAAAATGAAGAAATCATTTTAAAATCTTAGGTTATTTGTCCTCTGGTATTAGACTCACACACACTTCAGAGATCTCAAGTAAGATCTTTTTAAAAGGATCCAATGAATATATTATTCTTCTTCAATCTTCAGAGCGCTATAAAATTTTTATGTTCTAATATAAAAAAACTTAAAATTGAAGAGAGGAACAATTGAGAGACAGAAAAAGATCGATTAAATAATCTTGAAATTTTTATATAAAAATTATTCGAAAAGGTTTTTTTTTTTTTTTTTTTTTTTATTTGACGATCTAAAAAAAGACAGAGGGAGAAGGGGTGGGGAGAAAATCGCAGGACAATTCTTCAAATCTGCCAGACTATAATCAACAGGCTTGAAAAAGTTTACGGCCTAGAAAAAAAAAGAAAAAAAGAAGAGAGGTCAAATGAAACGGGTCAACAGCCATTTTGCCCTTTTCCACTTACGGACAGACGCTTTACCCCTTTTCCCTCTCTCCATCCGGATTTATAGCCTATTTGAATTCACACTCACACACACATTCATATTAAAAAGATTTAATTAAAAATCACCTTCCACTCCATTCCTATTTTTTGATTTATTTAATTTAGCTTTGTTTTATATAAAAAACAATTAAATCTTTAATTAAGATAGATTATATTCAATTGTGACAAGAATAATATGCATTTATGCTCTCTGTGTGTTAGGTCAGTTTTTAATCAGGCTTTAAAAGATCTTTGTTTCGAAGGTCAAGTTTAACTTATTCTTATTCCTTGAAAGAAAATAAAAATTCTTTCTAGTTCTGATATGGATGGATTAGGATGCCTACTCTAGGAGGCTACACTTTTCTTCAATCTTCGGGATCGAATTTTTTCTCCATAAGAATACATATATATATATATATATATGAACCCCATCATAACAGTCCTTATATATTTCTTAGATAAATATTATTATATATTATTAAATATTATGATTATTTTAAAAGAATCTAGCCTTTAACATCACGCTATATCAAATTTGATAAGATTTATTATATTTTTCTTCAGTCATTCTGTGTAATACTAAAAAGGTATTTTCAGATTTGGAAAAAATTTGAAAAGAGAAGAAAAAAATTTTTTTCTTCATCTTCCGTCACGATATTTTCATTTTATTCTTCTCTTTTCAAATTTTTTCCAAATCTGAAAATACCTTTAATAAAAATGTTTTTTTACTTTATACTTTTTTTTTTAAATTTAGTTTATTTTGAGAATTGAAGCATTGACGGCTTCTTCCCCCTCACATGTTTTTGCACCTAACCGGATGTTATAGGCCTGAATTTGATCTATATAATATTCGGTCTAATTTTAATTTTATTTTGGCATTTTCTCTCCGTATATAAAAATTTGTCATTTTTGACCAATTAATTCCTTGACTCAGAGATCCATGATCTAAGGATCATTGGTTCGCTTTCCGTGTTAAGTTATTTAAATTAAAATCATTTTTTAAAAACTTTTTTTCTATAAAATTTTTATTAATAATTTTCTCCCTCAAACAAATTACAAAAAGTATATCCAAAATAGCGTATAAATTATAACAAAAATTGTTCTTTGTAAGTAAATAAATCATCATGCTACTCTCTTTCTTCTTCTTTAGCACCTTAGAATACGAATCTCTTTGGATGGAGTGGATTTCTTTTATTTCTTTTGGAATTGATGGCATCTTTCGGGGGAGAGGCTTAAATTCTCCCTCTCTCTCTCTCTCATAGATAATTCACTGGTTGAAAAGAGAGACTTTTTCCACCCGTTTGAGCGAAATCTTACCGGATTTCCTTTTGGTCATCTTTAGCTATTTTTTTTAAAGCTAAAGCTGCTGAATGTTCAAAATAATGATATCCATATAAAACTGAATTTTTCATAAATATACAAGATATTTTCCAAACGCCTTTTAAAGCTCACTGATCAGAATAAACTTGACCTTGGGATCTCTTGAACCAAAACATGTTTTTCATTCATTTCATTTCATTTCAATTCCCAATATTACTTATTAATCTAAATATTCGTGAGATGGGTATTTAAAAAATTGAAGAGTGAAAAACACACAACTTTCTTTAACTAAATATAGATTTTTTTTTAGCCTTTTGACTTTACTAAATTATTATTATTCAGATCGGAATTATTTACAATGCCCCCCCCCCCCCGCCATAGAGGAGCGTGAAATGACAAATGTTAGTATGAGAAAATAAAAGGGCAGCGCGAGAACTTAAACAAGTTCTAAAAATCTGATGTGACTAAACGTACGTCACACAACTTTCTCTATCCTTAGGTAAGGAAAGCTAAGTGATATACTGTCACACCAGATTTTTTTCGTCGGGCTCTAATCTATATGCTATTATTAACCGAGCTAATTTTGTATATATATATATATATATGTATGTATCTATTTATATATCTATGTATAGATGTAAATTTTTCTTGAAAACGGCTCCAATGATTTTGATGGAATTTGGAATCAATTGCGGTAGGTCTCATTCAACTGCGGTATCGATTAGAATAAAATTTTCAGAATCTAAAGATTTTGATGAAATTCGACGAATTTACTATTTTGAGTGCGAGGAATCGATTGTGCTAGGTCTCATATTTAGGATATAGTTAGAGTAAATCTATTTGGTGAAGCCTATTTTATACGAATGACCCTATCTTTAGGTCTTATGTCTAATTGCACAGGTCCTAGCTTTGAAAGGTCTCTATTATAAACTCTACTTGTTCTTAAAAAAAAAAAAAAAAAAAAAAACCCGAGCAACGCTCTTAAAAGAACAATGTAGAGCCAATTTAATCGTATCATTAAAGTAGTTTGAGAGAAAATAACAAAAAAAACCAAAAAACATACAAGAATAAAGTGGCCTAAAAAGGGTCTGAACTTTGGGAGGATAAGGGTTAATACATTTCAAATATCTTCTAATTAATAATTGATATATGAATTTTAATCAAAATCGTTAGAGCGAATTTTAAAAAAATCGAAAAAACTAAAAAAGTACTTCAGTAAAGTACTAGGACCCGCTGACCGATTTTATTCCAAAGTTCCGAGGGGCAAGAGACGTGGAGGTACCTAACTTAAATATAAAATTTCAGCCTCGTATGTTTTTGAGGAATCTTTTTCACACACACACATTCCGATTTTTCGAGTTCATACGGCAAATTAAATTAATTTTCTTTTTTTTTTTATTTAAATTTGATTTAATACGATCCAAATAATTGAATGTTTAAAAACCCTGAGGCAATTGCCCTTTATGGCATTTGCATGTTATTTAAATAACATGATTTCGGTTAGCTCGGTGTTTTACTAGGACTAATTAACCGGGGTTTTACTATACTATTATATTATGTTTAATAGTCATCTTATCGGCCCTGTTTAATGAAGCTAGACTATGAATGGCGTTTAAAAAAGAAAAGAGAATGACTTTTTCATTCCAGTCCTACACGCTTGATAAGAATATCTCTCTGATGAATGATTCTAAGCTCTTCCTTTGTGGAAACTTCCCTCTCGTCCATTGACAAAAATAACTCACAAGTACCAAGGTTATTTTTAATAATAATTTTCCCTTTTAATTTTCTTATTAAAGATGAAAGCACCAAGAGAGACTCATTCATAAATCTTATAATGAATGGAGGCAAAAGTGACCTTGTAACTAATCACTGTTATTCTCTCTCTTAAAAAAAAAAAAAAATATGCGAGATTAAAAAAGTAAATAATTAAGTATAATGAAAAATAAAGCAAAAAAAAAAGATATATCGGTTGTTAGTCTTTTATCTTGAATAGAATACTTCTTTCTCTCCCTATAGAGCAGGGATTCTTAAACTTTTCAACTGCTAGTATCCCATGAATTTTCAAAATTTCTTCCCGCATCCTCTTGCAAAAATATCAAATTTTTATTTAATGTGGGAGAAAAGAAGAATGTAAAAAAAAAAAAAAACAAACAATTTTTTGAATAATATCTGGTATATATTAATAAATGCAATTTATACAAGAAAATTTAATTAACAAGAGACTATTAGATACATTGCTATTTAGGGAGTACTCGACAATGATATTAATTTGTTTTGATATAAATACATAGAGTTTGTTTGTTGTATTGATTTAAAATTGGTTTGTTTTTTTTTTTTTTTTTTTGTAATTCTAGAATTAAACAATATAATGGGTAAAGTCATCAACCAACGCAAATATTGATTAAAACGCTCTCAATTTCGTTCCAATTACTAAAATTACAAAATCTTTCTTGATCAAAAAGCCATGCACGCAGCCCCTGGAGAAGCTTCTCATCCCCCAGGAGTGCATACATCCCTGATTAAGAAGCACTGCTATAGAGGAGTTTCTTTGTATAATAAATCTCTCGAAATTTTTGCAAATTCATCTTACATTTGTCAGACCGCTATAATAGTTCATTATATTCAAAAAAAAACAAAAAAAAAACATGAAGTTTATTTAATTAAAATCGGCTTACGCTACAAACAAAATAGACTGAGCGCCCGGTTCGAGCGTTCTATGAACGTTTTTTTTTTTTTTTTTTGTAATTCTAGAATTCGGGACTTATTTTATTATAAAAGAATATCAGACGAATTTTTATTTATTTATTAAGCCTGACCAACTTTCTTTTTTTTTTTTTAATTATATGCATATTCTATACGAATTGTAAAAGTATTTTAATTTATTGATCAAGTCGAGACATACTTGTACAAAAAACATGGATAACAATAGCTCCAAAAAATGCATGTGCAATAGGAATTCCACCAAATTTTTGAAAAAAATTCACTCAATTTTTTAAATTAATAATAACGGTAAACAAAATAAATATTAGTTCATGTTGCTTAGAGGGCAGGCTGTTAGGCCACTGCATTCAAGGCTTTGAGAAAAATTTTTCTTTAATTCCAAATTAGGAGGAAGCAAATTTTTATAAGGACGGAAATCTTGAACTTACTTGTCTTAGTGTCAAAATGATCATTTATTTTAAATAAAAAGAAGGAAGGATAATTATTAAGGCACTAGTAACTCGTCATCTATTGCCCACCCTTAGAACATAATATTTTGAAAATACTTCAGAATGTTTGATTTATTCATTAATTGCCAAGTTTTACTTTCTCTTATTTTTTGTTCATTCACTCTTACCTAATAATTTATCAACTTTGATATGAGTTTTGTTGTAGTTGAGGCGTATAATTTGCAAATTATAACATATCATTCATAACTCTAATTTCGAAAAGGCTTTTATGAATTAAAGTGCCCTCCTTTCCTTTACATTCTGTCATTTGGCGTCAAAAACTAATCAACTCATTCCACATACTGAATATAATTACTAAATTAAATCTAAATTTTAAACCAGACGTTTTTTCTTATATCAGAAGGATACCCAGAGACAGAAAATTCTTTATTTTATAAAAAGAAATTCCAATTCATCTTGGTTAGGTTATTGTTCCTTCCGAAGCATAAGTTTGTCTAATGGTTGAAGTAATTCCACAAATAAATTTCAATAATTTTTAAAAGATGTCAAAAATTTTAAATTTATTCTTACCCACTGATATAGATTAATTGGCTGCATGTTCCCCCCTTCTCATGTGCGAATACAATTATATATGCCCCCGCCCCTAGGCCGAGAGGTTAGTATTGACATTGTCACTCTCTATCCTTTGATAGAGATCCCCTCATCTATATGATAATTGCATAACCCACCCAAGAATGGCCACATCTGGTCATCCCCGATCATATAGTAGGCCTATAACTTCATATTTCTTTTTTTAACTACCCGACTTCCTTTCTAGTTAATATCTCTTCTTATTCCCTTTTTTTGATTAGAAATTGATTATATTGTGTTAGAATTGTCATTTTGAACATCTTTTACCTTTTAGAATCTTCAATAAAATTATTTTGGATGGGCCACATATTGGGAATAATGTTTTAGGACATGATTCGTCAAACTTTTCATCACAAGTGGGCGTTTAAGCTGACCTCAGCGGATCATACTTATTGTGTTTTTTTTTTATTCTATAGATTGTTTTTTTTTTTGAGTATAATTATTTTATAGAGGTCAAATTTATTTTATTCAATAAATAAAAAAATGAATTATAAATTTTTAAAAATTTATAAAATAAATATTTATTGACAATTATATATTCTTATATAATATTTTTAATGATGTTCATGTGAGCTATGAAATTGTTTTTTGTTTCCAAATTCTTTATATATTGCAGGCTCAAATTTTGAAACGCCACTAACTGGAAGCGATTTGTTCATTGGATGAATCTGCCATGTAAATCCCATTCTTGAAAAAGTATATTCCCATATTCACCCAAAAATAGAGTTAAAATAAGACATTTTAAAATATTTTTTTGTCTTGTACTTCTTTGAATATAAAGTCCTAAGTTCTAAAATGCCAAATATTCCTTTTAAATTGTCCATCAATCCCGAGCCCAAGAAGATGGCGAACCCCCGGGGGTCCGCAGACCACAGTTTAAGAACCGCTGGTCGATTTTCTCCGTTTGTTAAGGTAGTTTTGGAAATTTTCTTGCCATTCATTATATTCTTCATAGATAGTTGAAAAATTAAGATTGTTTCTAAATTATTCAGATATAATTTCTCTATTTATTGATTTTTAGCATACTATTAAACTAATAATATTTTTAACAACATAATATTATATTTTATTTCTCTAATAAAATTAACAATCCTTCCATTCTACCCCTTTGCTTGACTTTCTAAAATAATACAATATGGATTATTGGAAGAATATAAGTAAACAGCAGAGCGGTATTGTATTGATTCGAACATACTCTCACCTACAAACGAAAGATCGTTCAATGAAGATATTTTCATATTTAATTAGGCTGTCCTTTATTCATAAAACAAATGGCCTTAAGGGTCTTTAGGTCTAGGACAATTGCGTGTCTGGGTCTTCAGTCCAAGTTATTTATTATTGTCGTGGCTGGCTTTTAAGTACAAGAATTATGATTTCTTTTTCCATAAAGATTCCTTGTTCTTTTTGATGTGGCCATCATTTGGCTTGGTTTATTACGACAAGGGAATTATATATATTTTATTGTATAGTCACCACAAGAAGTAATATTTTACGTTATTTATTTGATAACTCTTGGTTTATATGCTAATTTACATTAAAAAGAAAAAGGATGACATTTGAATAAATAATATAATTAATAAGTTTATTTAATGTATAGAAAAGTCTGGTGCTTTCATAGTCCACTGCTTTATTGTTATTTACAAGAATTATTCTAATTGTAAATCAAATGGTCTCTCTTTTAATATTTGATTTAAATCTGGAATTGCTTGACACTGAGTGATGTAAATAAAATTAATTTTTTATGGAGATAATTATCAGGTCTTTATTAAAAGCCAAACCAAGATCCAACGCCTTTTTTTTCAGGACTTAAAATGTGAATATTTTAGGAAAATAATTTATGGGAATATTCATATTTTAAAATCCCCACTAGTCCTGAAGAAGGAGGCGTTGGATCTCCGAAACGATTGCTTGTTGGAGTTTTTAATAAAGACCTGATAATTATCTCCATAAGGAATTTGTTTCTTTTAATATAATTTATTTATTTTGATAACATTTTATTAGCCCCCTCCTTCTTACTTAAATCCTAATAACGATTAAATAAAAAAGAGCTTTTTTTTTATATTAAAACTAATAACTTTAGTAAGGAAAAAAAATACCATCTTAAAAGTTTTAAATTAGAATTTAATATTTCATATCAGAATATATGAGGCTTAAAAAAAAGAAACAGAAATTTCAACTCATAAGCCCTCTATATTTTTTTCCACCCTTTAAATCTTTCCCAGTTAGACAGCCCATATTTCACACATGAGTTTATAAATATAATACAATAAATTGGCTGTTGAGCTAAAAAAGTGGAATATAAGGAGGAGAATGAGGGAAGCATTTTGTTTACTCCTGGAATTTTATTTCTTCCAAGTACATTACTTTAAACAAAATATATATATATATTCTTTCAATGACAGCTTACTTATATTATCAGAGAGATGAGCTTTATTCAAACTAAATAAAAAATTGATTTGTGTTGGCTTTTAAAAAAGTTTATATCAAATGTCAATTTATAAAATTATTAAAAAATAAGAAATTTAAATTTGGAATAGGACGTCGATGAATTTCGTAAAATAAATACACTTTCTATTTGGAGTTGATTAACTTGACTGGCCAGTTTTTAGTCACCCTTTAAAGGCTAAATATCGAAGGGCCAGTACCTCGAGAGGAGAGTCGTTTTCTCATCATGTTTATCATAAGAAAAGTCCTGAGGAAGGACTCCAAAACGATATAGGAGTCAATAATAATGTCGATCATCTCCATGATTTTTATTTATATAGAAAAAAAATTAATATTATGAAAATTTTTTTGGCATAAATCTACTCCGTCCATATTTATTGAAATTAATTGGCAGCCAATATAAATTTTTTTTCTGGATGGATGGCAGCCAGAGTGGAATAAAGGCGAGAGAAAAGAAGAAAACAAACCGTTCGTTTCTTTCTCAATCCTTTATTGATCCAAACACATTGACGTTTCGGTCGTGTCTTCTTTCTTCTGGTTGTATTGGGTAGTACTATAATTTAAATACATTTTATCTCTTTTATCGATAAACGAAATATGAATCATGGAGCTCTACTCCAAGAGCTTAAAAATAATCCATAAAATATAAAATTTGTTAAAAAAAAATATTTTTATCCTTCTCTGAAGAAAAATATATTATTTCTTTTGGGGAAGGTGAATGATACTAATAAAGTTAGTCCCCGGAGTAGCGACAACGAGTCAATTCCTCACATTAATATTAAGGGATAATTTAGTTTACAAATACAACTCAAATTTTAAGCAAAGGAGATCCCTGGGAACCAGGAAGCCTAACTTGGACATTTTTATTTTTATAAACCCGGAAGCTAAAATAATTTATTGGAGGAAGAGATCCCAAAAAATTTAAAATAAATTTTTATTAAATTTTTTTGGAAAAAATTTAAAAATCTTCAAAATACCAAAATACCGTATTTTTTGTGCGGCACATCATTTTAATAGTTTTAATTAAAAAAAAAAAAAAGACAAAGAAAATTGATTAAAAACTAGTTCTAATAAATTGGAATGTTGAAAGAAAGAATTTTATTAATTTCTCTCAGACTCTGACAACGAACAATTAAGATTTTCCCTCATCACTCATCCAGTGCACGATTAAATTAAATTTTTGCATGAGCAATTAAAATTTATTTGCCCTCCAGTGAAAATGAATATTGTCAAAAGTGGTGGCTGGGGGAGGAGTTCTATGTAATTAATGACTCCCTCCATTTCTATAGTTTGCAACTGGTGCTAATTGGGAGGGGGCCTGTCTGGTATATCCTATCCCTTTTTTGCTTGCGTCTGTCGCCGCGTTTTCTCAAAACCTTTTGGCCGGATTCTAACAAAAATCTATATTCAACAGTTTTTAAAGATCTGAAAGACAAATTTATTAAATTAAGTAAAAATTTTGTCTTTGGAATTTACAAATCTTGTATCGGTGAAAGAAAAATTTTTGAGGAGGATAAAGGAATGTTGTACAGGCGTCAAGTGATAAATAATCATCGATTTCTCTTTATTTAAAGCATCATCAGGCCTTGCGTTGAGAAACAAATAATAAAAATAATATAATTAATATTTATTCATTATTCATATGAAGACAAAAATTTGGGCATAGATTTGTTCTTTTTTTATTATATTTTGTTATATTTGCTTTTCCACGCCTGATGGTGCTTTAATAATTAATTTAATTAATAATTTAAAATAAAATCGATCGCCTCAAAAAGTATCTTATTTCAACACTCTCCTATTAAGGAGGTCATTAAGGAGTCATAAAATTATTTTAAAAATTTTTAAGGCCGGCGGGCCTGGCCGGAGAGAAGAGGAACAGCCACCATCGTTCTAGTTAAGCAAGGCCAAGCTCTGCTGAACCTCGGGATAGGTGGCCCCGAGGGACAAGAGTGTAGAAGGTCAGCCGGTAGCTATCGATACGACATTTTTCCTCAGTAATATAGAGTATATGTAAAAGTCAAAAAGGCCTCAATAGCCGAAATTGACTAAAAATGCAAAAAAAATTTTTTTTTGAATTGTTAATAAGGAGACTACATTAATTTTGTACAATTAAAAAATTGAATTAAAAAAAAAAAAAACATAAATCCGTTCGTTTTTGCTTGCTGGAAGATAGGCAAACTAAATAACTATCTCACTACTATATTAAAATAATTTTCTTACATAATTCATTGATCTTATCTTAATTCTTAAAAAAAAAAACTACAATCGAACACTTGAATTACTTCCAATCTTTTTTTTTTTTTTTTTTGAAGGTTCAGCTCAAACCCTATCTATATATAGTCTAGTCTCCCTTTCTTAGTGAAACCCGAGAGGGTCCTTCTAGCGTTAAGGCCAAGGGGTGAAACGGGCCAGTCCTAAGTCCGTAGCTGAGCCGGAATCGGAAACAGGCGAAGAGATCCGGCGCCTGTCACACCGGATTAGTCCCACCCAAATACTCTCCGTTTCCCTCCCTATATTCCTAAATCCCTGACCCTGTCTCTATACAATTCCTTCAAATCAATTTGTTCATTTTCCTTTCTACTAAAGAATTAATTTCTTGTAATTTTTTTATATTATATAATGCAATTAATGAGAGGAAATTTCTTTTCTTTTGAGAACCAACTTAATTGGATTTGTTTAATAAAACTCTGGTATGTAGAATCTTTTCATTTAATTTCTTAAATTGAGACTAGATAGAAAATGCTTTTTGCGGAATCGCTTGTCAAGTAATATCCTGATGATGCCAATGGCCTCGGGCTTATGAATAACAATAAAAAAATCCTGATGATGAATGATGATATCTAAATTCGTAAATTAGAGACACCAAACATGCCTAGTCAAAACAATAATCTCGCATTTATCTTAAACGATATATTGACCTAATGTTTTGAAATTTTTTTCAAAACAATTATTATTCAGTATATTCTGAAGATTTGAACTTACCACCCCAAACAGACAAGTGTCTTATGCCTATAGAATAGGGTCACTCAACCGAAAAAATATTCTTAGAGATTTGAGGAAAAGTGATTGTATGTAATATTGGGTAAGATAGAATTCTGGAATAAAAATAATAATAATAATTCTGACATTTTTAGCATTAAATTTTAAAAAATCTATAGGGTTAGCTTCATTAATAACTTTTTAGTGCGAAATATAAAAAAAGTTGGCATAGAGAAATGTTTTTTTTTTTTTTTGCTAAAATTAATAAATAAATATTCATTATAAATACATATATAAACATGCTTGGATCGTGATTCGTTTAGAGATTATCAGGATTAATAATATTTAATGTTGATATTTCATTTGATAAATAAGTTAAACTTTATTATTTAAAAAATTGGTTTATAATTTAAAATCCCAATATTTTGTTCTTGAGTAAAAGAAGAGTTCTTTTAGTAAAAGATAAATTTTTTTAAAGATAAGATTCAAGATACCAGAGGGCTGGAGTGGCATTAAACACTTAAATTATAAATCTTTGTACTTGATATATTTAATAGTTATTTTTGAAAACATATTTAAATGGAAAAATGCGAGATTAAACGATATTACATAGCTATAAAAATATTACGTTATGTAGTTGAAGGAATAATGACAATTCAAATCCATCTAAACTGTCTCACTTATTCTCCTGTTGGAGAATTTAATGGAGCGTATAATAATAGGGATAGGCAAAAAAGTTTTAATTTTATAGAAAGATCCACAATCTATGATGTGACAGAAATAAATATAAGTAAATATGCATGGATAGGGATTTCGTAATAATATACAGTGTGATCAGAAAGTCCTTAGGCAGACAGGCCATCTCGTTCCCTTGGATTTTTTCTTGTAGTTTATGTGATGCTGTTTCGCACCACAGTAGAGAACATCAATCAATTTAAGGAAAGGTTAACTACTACCATCGAGGAAAAACATGGACGGAAATTGGGTTTCGTTTGGACCCTCAGTACATACATTGAAACTTTCTTTTAACTTGAATAAAAACCTTTTTATACCCACTTGAATTTTCTGCTTCAGTTATATAGTTTTATAATTATAATTATAAAACTTTTTTTAAATTGTCCAAGGTCTTTGTTTATCAATAAATGGCCCAAGATGCTAAAAAAAAAAACCAAAAAACGATTTTTTGATTTGTTAAAATTGTTATAATTTAGTATTATACTGTATCTAACGTTGAAAGATTTTCACAAAAACATTCTGGATGATAATAATGTGTGTGATGCACAACATGGCCAAGTCCGTAGTCGTCCGCTCTACTCCTTCTCCAGGAGCCCGGTCAGAGAAAGAAATTTTAAATAGAGTATGATATTATGTAATGACGTGATTTTTAAACTCTATTAAAATCATAAAATTTCTATATGTCGCGCTTGGATTGTAGATCTTCCTATTTACTTTTCTTATTTTAAATAATACTACACTTCTAAATTTGTTAAATATCCTGTATAGCTCCAAGGAGAGAGATACGCGAGTTCATCTATCAATTTATTATATTCTTTAGCAAATATTCAATTTAAAAATGAAAACTTTATTAGACGATTTTTTTTTTTTTTTAAATAAATCATTTATCATTTTATCACAATAAATTTATGTCAAATATAAACCATTTATAAGTTTATTATTAATGAAAAAAAATCCCTTTCTTTTGTGTGAAATATCTCTATTGCCGTTTGTCACGTTCAACGTTAAAATTAAATTATTATTTTTTATCATCTTAATAATCAAAACTCAAAAAGCGACTAAGGGTACTTCTACTTAAATCATGAAATTTTCTTAAGAAATTTAAGCGATATCATTAAAATTTTAACTAAATTAATTATTTCCAAAGATATTCTATTTTTCTATAAAAGTATGTGTGTGTGTGTGTCTGGATTATATTTCCAACTCCCATTAGAAGTGGATTTTTGAAACTTGACAGGAATATTTCCATTTATTCTCTTAAAATTTGCTGAGGATCGGATAATGGATATTTACATTATTCTCAACATTTAAAATTATTCTTTTGCAAATTTCCAAAATTTTTCCAAAATAGTTCGAGGATGTAAAGAGTGTAAGAAGCCTTTATTAAAATAAATTATTTTTATTTCACCCTTTAGAGCACAGTCTTTAGAGTCTCTTCTCTCAGGCGTTAGAAATCCTTTGCACTCAAATCTCAAAGAATCCACACGTTTTTTTCTTTAGGGTGAAATGAAAATTATTTTTATTATAATAAATCCTCCTGGTTTACATCCTCAAACTAAAATTCCAGCATTTAACAATCATTTATGCATAATTTCTAATGTATTAATTTTTTTTTAAATTAAATTAAATACCACAGGTGTGTGTGTTAACAAATTGAAAAAGAAATAGGGCACCTATATATATAAATGCTTAAATCTGGAAAATATATGATTTTAGACCACCAAGAAAGGGTCAAACCACACTGAAGAAGATAGGCAGTAAAGCTATCGAAATCTTTTAAATAAATAATATAATTTGAAAAAAATTATAATTTTGTACTGAAAAAGCTTGAACTTTCACCAAATTTAAAACAAATTCTTCTCGGACCTTTTTTCTTAAAAGGTTTAGTTGCCCTCTGTCTTGTTTAATCTTCTTTGATATTACTCTCAGTCCCAGGTCATGAGGTCAAACCCCACCCTTTTGAAAAATACAATTAGACATAATTTTTATTAAGTTTATCTTAAAAAATTGTTTTTTTTCTAATTAGATATCTCGGAGGAGTAAATTTTTGATCCGAAAGCTGGCTTCCTAAAGCGAGGAGAAGAGAGAGCTTATTTTCATCCATCTTCTTTAAAAATTTCAATTTTTTTAAATTAGTCATGTATATTTATGCGTTGCAACGTTTTAGCCATTTCTTTGATTTATTGTTTGTTGAAAATTATATATTAATGAATAATTAATAAAATGAATGAATAAATAGAACGCAAAAAAGAGAATAGAAATTTTTCCTCTTCTTTTATTTTTAATATATTTTTACGAGAGAGAGAGGGAATTGCCGCCCTTTTAGTCCTCTATCCGCCTCCCCTTCATAACCTCAAACTTCTCTTAGGTCAAGTGATTTATAATGACGTCATTCAAAAGCTTTATTCACTTGGTATGGTCCACTCGTTGAGAAGAGATCTTAAATCTGACACTAGTGGGCCTGGCTTAGCAAAAACTAATTTTCAAAATTTTTTTTTAACAAATAAAGTTTCAAAATAGAATTTGTTAAAAAATATATAATCAATTTATATTAATATATGATCCCATGTCAAGGGAAGGGCAGGGGTGACCGGGAATGGGTCAGAGAACCCGAAACCGGCGATAGGGAATGGTGTGTTCCATTAGTGCATGATACACCAGGGGTAACCAACCGGGGAATTATTTTTTTTGTTAGGATTGAGGGTTTTTAAGCCAAAAAAAAAAAAATGATCCCATGTAAAAAAAATTTAGAAATGAGGAGTGTCGGAATTGATGAGAATTTTAACCCCAAATTTTTTACTTCCTCTTACCCATTTATATATTATATATTATTATAGAAAGTATTCCAATATGATTAGCAATGGTCAAAAAGGGTGGGAAAGTTCCTTGCCTTTTTATTATATTTTATCTTTCGGCATCAATGTCATTTGTTCATATTGACTTTTTAGACGAGGTCTCTTTAAAATTGCCATCTGTCCTTGTCACGCCTTTTTTTTATTATGTTCATTTTTCCGAGGCCTTCTCTTAACCAAAACTAAATGGTACTTCTCTTCCCTCTCTGCAGTCCTATTAAAAATTGAACCAAATCTTTACTCCCCTTAAAATGTTCTCTAACTAGGCACTTTGACTAAATAAGTAGTTTTTATTGATTAAATTGTGGATTTGAAATATTAATATATAATTGACCGATTGATTGATATTTTTGTTTCAGAAACGACTCTTCTCGAAACTATCCTGAAAATATATATGAGGTTCAGCGGAAGATACCCGAATATTCCCGAACGTCTACGAGGTGAGTAGTTAAGCATTTTTTTTTATTTTAAATTATCAAAAAAAAAATTTTTATATTAAATAATAAATGTAATTGAGATTGCAAGTGAGTGGGAAAGCTCAATCAATGAATGTGTCAGCAAATGGCGTATTTTTGTATTCACTCTTAATGTATTGCAAGTGAAAAAATTTTTGTTTTACTTTTTTTATTTAAAATAAATCTAGTGACATATCTCTTGGACTGGGGGGGACTACATTTTGGCATCAATAGTTCAATTTCAGTTTTGTAAAGCGTTTGGATGAGTTAGACTCATTGGGAAAATTTAATAATAGTTATTTATTTAAGAGTATAGCGCAGGAATTTCTGGAAGTAGCGAGGTGATAATAAAATTTTATTATTTATCCTGTATCGTGCGCCCGTCGCGCCCTTCCTTCCTCAAGGCTAACAAATTGTCAATTTTTACACTTGTTCGGTATGTTTAATTTGTTAACATTGCAATCTATATTTATATAATACATAGCATCGGCCAGTTTTATTTTTTACAAATTTTCAGTTACAAATGATACTTCGAGTGAAAGGCAGATTAAAAAAAAAAAATTTGGTAGTTATTGAATTTTTTTAAAGTTTTGAATTTTTTGACAATCATCATCCGGACATAGAAGGCACAAATAATCAAGGTAGGATTCTTCATAAATGAGCAGAAATAGTTTCATTATGTGTATATTTGTAAATTATTTCCAATAAGATTATCATTTATTTATTCAAAAATTGTAAGTAACTAGCGACACTGTAAATATTCTTTGGAATATTTTTTTACTGCATCTAAGGACATTTAGACTTTCCAATTTACATATATATATTTAATTTTCAATGGCTTTCAACGGGTGTTCAACTTTCTTATTTCTATGAGCAATCCATCTAAGGTTCAGCACTATTTGTCTGCTTATCAACGGGGATCTTGGTTGTGGTTGTACTTCTCTTCGACCAGCCCCTCTGACTTTCTTTTGAATGAGAATACTTGAATTCATTTGTAAGGCTGTCTATCTACAAGCGGCCAATTAAAAAATTTCAATACTTTGAAACAAATTTTATCCGAAGAATGAATGATCGGTCAAACTATTTGATGATTATTAGAGACAACAGAACAAGACATTTTATTACATCATAAATAGAGCCACTTTTTTTTTTTTTTTTTTTGAAAGTAGAAAAAAAGAAAGGGAGAAATAATATACAGATGAATAAAAAATGCCTGCGACCAAGATATATTAGAACTGTCCATCTACTATGAGTTTGTCATTTGTTTTGTATTAAACTACCAGGAGAGCCATTCTTTTGCTGTTCCAGTTGCTCCTTGTCTCTCATTGACTCCCACTATATTATTATTTCTATAGTAAATCTGAAGATGAATGCTTTTATTTTAGAATTATATTTTGGAGTCAGGAAAAAACAAAAGTTAAATTTTCGATCAACATTTCGGGCGCAAGTGACATCCTACCTCAAAACCAAACATTTAAAATTACATCTTATTTATTTATTATGGTCTTAAGCAGTGATTCTCAACCACTGTGCCGCGGCACTTTTATGTGCCGCGAAATTCTAAAAGTGTGCCGCCAAATTTTAGATA
>JAAAKE020084069.1:0-22823 GCA_010014785.2 Anisolabis maritima | reverse complement strand
GAATGATTTTTTTTGTTAGGTTTGAGGGTTTTTAAGCCTTTAATTTAAGGCTTTTCCCTCAAAAAAAAAAAAAAAAAAATTCTTATGAAATTTTTAATTGAGGGTTCTGCAAATGTATGAATGCCCTATATCCATAGACCATTTATTTGAATAGTGTAAATGGCTATTTATATTTATCAATAAATATTTACATCCCATTACAATTTGCCAGAATTCAATTGAGTTCATTTTCACGTGACACGTTCCAAATTAATAGAAATTCCTTTGATACTCGTATAAACCAAACGTATACATCATATAACATATACATAGTTTGTAAACTTTCTAATAATATGCCAATTCTATTGATACTGATTTAACAAATTTTGTAACATGGTAATAATAACGATGTAATCATCTTTAATTGTGAAAATAATTTATCTATTTGACAAATAATGAACTAAATATCATTCTAAATTGGATAATATATTCCTAATATTTAGAGAAATGAACTAATTTAAAAACAAAGAATATGAGAATTTTTTGTGAATTTATGATAGACTCTTCCCTTCAAAAGTAATTAAACACTCTTTTGCTTCGTCTTAACTGATAATTACAGGAGCATCATTAAATTAAAAAATCATCCAATTCCATAATGTTTTACTTATTATTAAATTTAGTATTTTTGGATTTCATGTAGCTCTTCTAATTAAAAAAAAAGAGCGTTATCTTGTCACGAATTGAAACTGTCACTATGACAATTTATATTGTTATTTACAAAATTGTTTATATAATATATATGTTTATATTTGATTACAAATTAAAGTTTTTGTTCTCGACATTTTGGAAGTCTTTTCTTTCTTATTTATTATCACTTCAAGGATATTTACTTCACCGGTTCTAAAGGTATAGGACGTACTAAATATAGAATAATTGCAGGGCAGAGGATTCTCAACCTATAAAACAATAGCTATGACGGATTCCTTTCCAGGGAAGACATGAGATGGAAAAAATGATTAAGGAAATGAAGGAGCAAGATCGAGCCATCTTCATCTCCCTGGACTACTCCAATTGTTTTTGTACAGAAGAAGAATGGAAGCACATGATTCTGTGTTGACTATAGAAAACTTAACCAAAGAAATATGCTTATCCATTCCTAAGAGTTGATGACATTATCGATAATTTGGCTGGCACTCGGTATTTTTCATCTTTAGATCTTGGTGCAGGCTAGTGACAGGTAGAAATGGAACCTAAAGATCGCGAAAAAAACAGCTTTCATTTCGACTGAAGGTCTATTTCAATTTAAGGTTTTGCCATTTGGGCTTTGTAACGCTCCTCGTAAATTCCAAAGACTGATGGATGCCTTGCAGGATTGAAATGGAAGATAGCTATGGAATATCTTGTTCGAAATAATCAACTCTCTAATGGATTTTTCAATTAATTAATTAGAATTCTTCTAGAGGGGACCGTTGTTAAATCTCCTTAGAAATTAACAACGTAACATGTATGATTCGCTCTAGAGGTTTTTTTCTCGAATTCTTAAGCAATTATTCGAAAAATCCATTAGTCATTTTCGTTGCCTATTTTGCAGAACCAATCTAATTTCTACAAATATTATTTTTTTTTTTGTCTCCCTTAACAATTGGAATATTAGAAAGTCAAATTTTGCTTTTGTCAAAATAAAATCATATTTGGATACCAATTAATTTAGCGCTGCCCGGCTCTTGAAATATACATTCGATACTATCTATATTGTAAATTTAAAATATTAACGAGGGAAGCATGGATTTTATTTTAAGGGCCTATGTCCTGAACATGGATCATGCAATCATCCTAGACATCATCAGCAAATAAAATATTTTGGGCCAAAAATATTCTTTCATTTGGATTCCTTTATCTACTTTATGGCCTTTCTCTCATTTTTTTTCTTTAATATTACTGGATTAATGTTTATGGAATAAATAAATTGTTTGGTCTCAGTTGCAGAAAGACAAAAAATTTCTATTTGTTTATTTTGAGATTTTAACTAAAATCAAGAATGATAGCTCTGAGATAAATTGGACAATGATGTTTTGCAACAACATCAACAACAACAATTACATCAATATCAACAATCAATTCAAAGAAACGAGAGAATTGGTTAGTTCGGACAAATAAATGGTGAGAAAATCAACACTTGTGTTGTCTCTAGTAAAAAAATAAAATGACAGAAAACTATCATTACTTTGTATCAAAAGAGAATGATTCAAATGGATATATTTACGTTTTAAACTTAAATATAAAATTTCATAGAAACCATTTCAACCGAATTTGTTCTACATGCGAACATAGAAGGAATTTTACATTAAATCGCACATTGTTTGTTTTCCGAAAGATGTCAGTGGCCAGCCTGCTGAGCAAGGGAAGTGCGCGTGGCCCATCATTTAAAATAAGGGCCCCACACTATTTTGAAAATGATTAATACATCTTAACAATTATCTAATTTATTATATGTAGAGCCAATTTAATCAAAATCATTAGAATGGTTTAAGAGAAATTCATAAAAAACCTAAACACGTACAAGAGTAAAGTGGGTCCCAGAAAATTTTTTTCTATCTCCTCAGTCTATTTTAAATTCATTTAGAAAAGGTCCGTCTATTTCTAAAATTTTTTTAATAGCTATATTAACTTTTGAGGGCAAACTTTGATCATTAGAAGTAGAATTCCCTACACAATTGAAAGAGAATAGCCAGCATAGTGCAAGTTTATATTTATTATAATAATAGTACTAATAATACCTATTCTCTATTTGTTAATAATAAACAATTTGGAGCTCGGAGCAGAGAGCATATATGTTCGGGTGCTATTATATAAGGATTAATTCTAATAGGTGGGATTGAACCCTGTGGATGATTAACTGCTTTCTCGGATTAGAACATCCATTTGATTTACATTTATAGAGGCTTCTACTGAATTTAGAGAGATAAATTAACTTAGGTTAGAAAGAAAGTTTGCTTTCTCTGGGGTATTTTTAAAATCTCTTTATTATTTTATTTCATTCTGAATTATTATAATACTAGCTGAATAGTCCGACTTTCTTGTTATTTTTATTTTATTTTTAATTCTTCAGTGGTTCGCTTCCCCTACTAAGTGATAAAATTTATTTAAATTATATTGGCTACCAAATTTTTTTTTTAAGTCTTTTTCGGAATCTGAGGCCATTTAGACTCCTATTTATAGTCAATATCATATAAATAAATTTTTGCCGTATGTGAACATCCGACCTTTGATACGTGAAGTGAGATCTCTACCTCTGCACGAAGGGAGAGGAGCTAGGCTACCATTTAATTTAAATAAACGTGAACGGAGTACTCAGATAATGAAAAGGTCTTAAAAAAAACTATTGCTTTTGAAATTGAGATCCGTCTGTGATTGTGTTTAATGATTGGCTTAAAAAAGACGTGGCGACCAGGTGGCTGTGGGTTTCAATTGATGTAGATTGATGTTTTCTCCTCTTTTTCTACATCTGGTTTAAGAAAGTTTACTCAGAATTCACAGAGGTTAAATATGTTTCTTAATAAACAAAAAAATGTCGAATATGCACACTAGTAACAAAAATACGCCATCACTAGCGAAGCTACATTGAAAAAGGTATAGGGCCACTTAAGGAGTTAAATGGAAACCGATATTATGATAATAATCTGGGTCGGCATAAAAGAGCATAGATGTATGAGATAAAAGGTAGATGTACCAGAGAGAGATCACAACCTGACCCTTTTCTTAGAAAACAAAAGAAAGGAGGAATAAGACTAGCATAAAGGGAGTAGAATAAATGCCAGTCTTGACTCGGGTGACTCGTGGTTGCCATCCACGTACTCACCAAGTGTGAGCCCCTGAGTGAGTTATTATTTCGGAATTGAAGCTATATATTATTTTTTTTAAGTCTCTGGCATGGGGGAAAAAATCTGAATAAGAAATCTAGAAGAAAAAAAATTATTTAATCCCCATCTCCTTTCCCCTCACTATATATATATATATTGTTAATATTTTATAATCAAATAAATATAAAGTAAATTTTATTCAAAGCTTTGTTGGAATTATATTTTAATCTTCTCTGTAGGTACATATCAAAATCAAAATATTAATACTCCCTGAGGCTAGATCAACTTTTTATTAAAAAATAGATAATCAAACAACAAACAAAGTAGTCCAATTTCATTGCTTTGTAAATAAAATGAATTTATAAAATCAAAGATTATTAAATTTTTTTTTTATTGAAATGAAAATTTTCTAAATAATTGATATAAAATACGTTGATAACAAATTACATCTAACTAACCTTAATAAATCCTTCACACCTTTCGTTTAGAGGAATTTGATTAATTAAAGCTAAATAACTGTAATCTTTATTCCGATAAGGAATCCTCTTTGAATTGTATTGTTACTAATTACATTTTTTAATGTAGCAATTAATTCGTGATCGAATTGTCAGATAAAAATTTCGTATTTTTTAAAATTTGTTTTAGAAGAATCTATAATATCTTAAGAGGATCTGAAAATACAGAATTAGCCCGAATATAAGATGAAGCCCATTTTTACCGAAAAAATATTTTTTTTAAAAATTCATTTTTTTACTTCTGTCTAATCATGTACGAAAATGCCAAGAAATACAAGACGACTTATTTTTTAATGATATCTCTTGGGGGAAAAAAACCAGGCTAATACGGTAAGTTAGGTGGGCTCAACAAATAGTCAACAAAGTTGGGAAACTTTTTATCACCTTTAACCATCGCTAACAATATCCTTCCTCTATAACTCTATCGAGTTTGCAAGTCATGTTATGTTAAATTTTATTGTTATCTTCTATCCATCACACCTTTCGTTAGCTAGGTTTTGTTGTTTGGATATATATATTTTCATTAATTTTAAAAAAATGTCAAAGGATAAAATTTCAATTTCTCGCTAAGATGATCTATGTTAATATCTTATACCAAATTATTTTTTTTTGTTTTTTTAGAATAAATTCTCTCTCACTCAACGAATTGTTATGAAAATTATCCAGCTGAAGACAAACGTCTTAATTATTATCCTTGAATTTCAAAAGATTTAGCCTAGTAGATGTTGTGAAAATCGAGGTGCGCGATAAATATTGATGGGTCGCTAAACGTGGACCGCAGATTCGCTTCAAATTTACTCAAAGATGTAAAGTTTCATCTTTTTCCGGTGAGTGGTTCCAGAGGTATAAGCCAAAATAAAAGATACACACACGAACATTAAGATTTTTGCATTTTTGGGTTCTTTTGTCTTAAAATATATATATTTTAAGAAATTGGTGGGTAATAATCATAATACTTTCCTCTTACAATTACATATAATAGTGCAGGAAAGTAATTATTTTCATAATTTCTGTGAATAAAAAAAGCAATATAAAATTTTGAACAATTAAAAAGGGAAATCTGACAGAGTAAGGAAGAAATAAAATTGGAGAAAAATAAATTATGAGAGATGACCTCGAGGCCATTTATATATTGGTGATATTAAAATATGTATTTAAAAGCTAATCGTTATTCATAGGAATTAGTGACCAATTTGAATTAATTTTATCGGTTTTCGTGAAAATGGCCAATGGATTTTTAAAGAATCCACTACTTCATCAACTCTTGATGAATTAAAATTCCTAAGTATGCAAGTTATATGAAAATTTTATTTGTTAAAATAATATTTGCACTGAAACCTCAATTTAATGGACTTTGGTTTAGCGGATTACGAATATAAACTAAATGATTCGTCTCTTCTTGCATAATGTAAATAGAGAGTTTATGCTGTTACAAACTGAGATTTATATCAATGCCTTAATCCATGATAATATAGAGATATATATAAATATTTTTGAAATATAACACATAACTAAATATACAGAATATATTCATAATAGTCAAGCAGTCTTGTTTTAGTTGGCTCAACATTCATAAAGGAGTATAAAAATGAACAAATTTTGATATTGATATTTTTAAAATAAATAAAAACTGAGAACCAAAATAGAAAAATGGATCCTAATTTTTCTAATCTTCTTTTGTCTCCTATCCCTTTATTTTTCCAAATCGACTAATCTATTTTAATTAATTTCCGAAAATAGCCGATTCCTCAATAATCGGTAAATCCCCATTATATAAATTGTGGTAATAGATTTTGTAATATTATCGTTTGTACGCTAATGCCTAGTTTGTAAATACAGGTCCATGCCTTTCTCTCTCCATCCGATAGTCTATGTATCTTTGGGTAGTCCAACCCCCAAAAGGGCTTTACTAATCGATACTGAATTTGAAGATAAAGCCTCTAGTAACAATTGTTAGAGTTCAAAGATTTTAAAGTGTCTGCCTTTAAATTAAAAAAAGATTAAAATAATTGATTTGCCTGTTATTATAAAATAAGAAAAAAAAAGTCAAATAAAATTATTGAATATAGAGAGGTTAAGAAAAAAATTAAATAATTTCTGATAGACTCCAAAATGACCAAATAATTGATAAAAAGTTAATCATTACAACACTAATAATTAAAAAATTAAATTTCTCAAGTTCAATTTTAATGTTTTTAAATATTTTTGAGATAAGTTTTAAATAGGCCTCTAATTTTCCGGAGATCGAACCCGGGTATCCCACTTTTCGGGTGAGCATGCTAACCTCATCATCTGGATCTAAGAGCACCAAATATTTTTATGAAAAAGCTGTAATTTTACAAATAAATTAATAAAAAATTTTATAAACAAATAATATAATCTCCTGTATAATGACAATTTTGCTATTTATTATAAATCATGTCATTATCTTGACATCTATTGTATGTATTTAATATTCAATATTTTAAATAAAATAACAAAATTTCTTATATTATATATAAACATAATTCATACAAATAATATGTCAGAGGTCAGAATAATGACATAATTTAATCAACAAAAATATCATTATACCTGACATATTATTGGTATGTATTATAATATTTTATATTATAAATATAATAATTTTATTAGATTATCTGTAAAATTACAACTTCTTAATAAAACTGTATGGTGCCCTTGGGTCTTGACTCGAAAAATTAATCAATTTTTTAATTATGTTCTTTGGTTTTATTCTCATAATTCCGATTAGACACCAATATTTATTTTTGATCTTTTTTTTATTTGTAGTTTATTTATACTCGTATATCATATATATTATCACAATTTTATTTATCTTTTCAGAAGACTTATTGAAACGTTGAGTATTTTTATGACCTCTCTCTCTCTCTCTCTTGGGAGGTCATATTTTTTTTTTTTAAGAATTTGCTGCTCACGTACTGAATTTAATTTTAACCAAGATGGTGGGTGTCCTAGATCATTCCTGCAACATAAATATGATCTATTCAATTGGCTTGTTTGTTAGAAATTCAACTTAATTCGAATGTTTTATGGGTCATTATTCGGCTATATTCTATTTAAGCAGATATAGCCGCCATAATGGTTAATTCAAGATAGAGAAGTTGATTTGAGAGATAATTTCGGGTTGAAATACTAAATTCGCCTCCTTTTTCTCAATTTAATAAAATAATAGTGGTCATTTTTAATTAAGTTTCGCAATTAATTCCTGTGCATGAAGAATAAATGAAAAAATAATAGCAGTAAAAGTAAAGAATTTTTTTTGACATAGAAGAAAGTTATTGTCAAGATTTTTAAGAAATAAAAGTGGGAGAAAAGCCGTAGAGTGCAGATAGAGAAATCCAATGAATGTTTTTTTTCGGCACAATATATTTTGTCTTTGTAGACGTTTCGGGGACCATCCACCTTCCCGATATACCACTAAAATAAAGTTCGTGCCTCCGCAATCGTCCTTAATATTGTAAATTTATTAATCTCGACCTGTGTGGTCTATAGTCTCCGAAACGTCTTGAGGCAAAATTAAATATTTTTGACGGTTTCAGTAATTTGGATTCCTGCGCCAAGATGTTTTTTTATTCTCTTACACATATTTCTTATGAAAAATTTTTATAGTCAGTACGATTTCAGAATTCAAAAAACCTTATTCCTTAGCTAAAACTAAAGGCCAACATTTACACTTCAGAATTCTGAGAAAGGCCGGACTGCAGTATATTTTTTATTCAATGAAATATTTTAAAATTATTTAGAAAAAGAGTATTTAGAGAGGACAATATGTTTAACCTTGGGTAAAGAGAAAGCGAGTAATTTGGGGAGAGAAATGAATTGGCCGATTTATTTTATACTTTATAAAATAAAAAATTAAATTTATCCTATTAATTTTATATTTGCTAGTCTAATAGTAAATAATATATTATTTATTTATCATTTTCCCGGACAATTACAATATTTTATAATAACACAAATCCCTATTATAAAGTTTGAATAATTTGTTAGTATTAATTAATAATTTGATATTGGATATAATACATAGAAATGCGAATAGCAATAAACTTTTCATTTGGAATGGATAAAATATTTATATAAATAAGGTCTTTTTCTAAAGGCTATTGCCAATATCCAATTGTATCCTTTTGGAATAGGATTCTCTCTCAATAGAATTTTTAAGGGAAATTGCATTTTTCGAATTCTTTCTAAAAAAATACCTTTAAAATAATTTTTTATATGAAAAAGCACAATACTAGAAATAAAAATAGATCAAACAATTCGGGAAAATAATATTAGCCAAAGAATTTAAAGTACCAAAATTATTAAATATTTTAGTTTTTTAAGTGATACCCTCGCGGGATCGATGGTATTCTCGACTGACTGTTAACAGACGAATCTTTCTTTGTTACCTCCTGACCTTTGATCTCTTTCTTTTTTTACGGTCAAAAGAAAAAAGAAACCAAGAAAAAGTAGCCTTTGCCTCCATAAAAGTAGAAAGCCTACGCACGGAGTAGCTTTGGCTGGCGAAATAAAATACAATTTATGCTTTATAAAATGGATTTTTGTGATCATAATTCAGCCCAAAATTAAAATATCTCGAAGATTTTGAAGGGAAATGGAGAAAAAAAAAAAACTATTTAAAATGTACAAAAGACAAATATACTAAATGGTAATTTTATTTACAAATTTATTGTCTATCTTATTTAATAAAATTATGAATATAAATAAATGGTTCGAGTGACATCTGCAGAATTTTCAGAAAAAATATAAACAAAGGGGGTAATATTTAATCAACTTTTCCATGTAAAAATATATAAATCTTACCGATTGGAAGTAAGAAGTCTTTTGAATCGGAGAGAGAGATTTATATTCGTATTATTTTTAAGGATTTTTTTATCTTTAAAAAAATAATAATTAAAAAAAAAGTATTTGTTGTTTTGATCTCGTAAACTCGGAAAGAAAAATTTATTTTACGATGGTCTTAGGTGATAAAACCTACAATACAAAATTCATTTTCCCACAAATTGTTTTTTTTTCTCTCTCCTTTTGTTGGGGCTGTGATTCGATTTCATCCAATAGGCTAACAGATAAAAAAAACACAAGAATTAAATTTTTTAAGTAAAAATCCTCTTAACCCTTCTTTTAGCAAATCTCTTGACTTTTCTCGACCTCAATAAAACATTCATGATTTCTAGTTTTGTATTTGCAAGAAGAAAAAAAAGCTTGCCAACCAACCTCTAAGATTAAAACGTAAAAAAAAAAGAGAGAAAAAATAAACAAGAGTATATCTAAGTGCAAAGAGCTGAAGGCACTCTAAGAAGCGAGTACACAGGGGAAGAAAAGCGTGCAAGTCCTGAGGCTGTATTGAATTATTTACTGACCACAGGATGCCTATTAGACCGAAGAAGTGGAATAAGAAGAAGAAACCTCAGGCAACTGGCAGGAGGAGGAAAAGAAACATTTACAAGAAAGGGAAGAATATCTGGGTTAATATATAAGACAATCTACAAACCCATTCCTGCTGAAATATTTCAATTTAATCATAAAATACAATTTTATTAAAAAAATAAAGTTGGCAAGAAGAAAAATGAGTAATTCAATGAAGGGTTCGGCTTACGTTTAAATTCAATCTAACAAAACGCATGAATGACAACCAAGTATAAGAAGTCTGATACGGAAAAATAGTTTTACTAGATTTTAAAATATCAAAATGAGAATATCTTTAAACAAAGGAATTGATGTCTAAAGAGAAATGGGTTGGGACAAACCTAAAATATTTTTATGCGATGCTTATGTAATAATGTTAACATTTAAAAAAAAATAGGCCTTAATGTCACCTTTACTTCAACTTCTAGGAATAGCCTCAATCCTCACATCCTTGGTTGCTAGGTCTATGAATTCATATTATACTTGAAGGAGAGTATAGATGATGCGGTCAACAAAAATACTAATTATACACTTCAACATATCACACACATCATTATGACGAAAACAATTTCAAAGTATTATATGATTTTTTATATTGTCTTAGTTTTGATGATGAGTGTGTACTCGAAATGTCTACGAGGACAACTATTTTTTTTTTTGAGGCTGCATCACCTCTACTCTCCTTTACAGCCCTCTGTCTTCATCAACCATATTGTAAGAGTAGTTGTTCCGTTTCGAGGACCACTCTTACTCATCCTCAGAGCAAATAGGAGGTCAACTAAATTATATGAAATGCTAGTAAATCTCTTTCTTGTGGGAAGGTTGAAACCTTCTTGAAATGATCTTTTAATCTTGTATGTATATTTATATATCAAATTATGGCCGTAATATGTATTTTTTTAGCATGGAATAATGATGAGATAATAAATATGTTTGGAATCGTGTTCGAGATTAAAAAACATAAATACTTTTTTTTAAGTCTATTTCAGCATTTCGACCATTTAGACTCTGTTCTTATTTTGGCTGATCCTACCCTTATAATATGTGATATTTTGTTGTCTTTTTCTTTTTTCGGATGAATTCAGAAGAGAAAAATGAAATATCCCATATGAAATGTTTGCTAGTATACTCTTAATAAACACTCAAATCCAAATTTTATCACAAACCCTTATTTGAGCTCGCCTAGACTCTTCTAAAGTGATCATTATAATAGTCTCCTCTTCATCAATCAAAGCTATTCAATCATGTTTGGTTTTCCATTGAGGTTTGTTTATGTGTATACTCTAGTTAGTTAGAGTTTATTAACTCCAGTATTTACTTAAAAGCTGTGGTTTATTTAAGTGAATAAACTTTCATATTTCAATAAAAAAAAAAATTAAAAAAGTACAAATTCAGCAAGTTTATCTTCTTTACTTTATTTTCTCGTATTAGTTTCTTGCTAGAAACGCAGGTTGTAGGAACGAATTAACTGGATTTCTAAAGAAACCATTAAATCTAATGAGATTTATTTTCAATTTATTTCCTTCTTTAGAATCTTGTTTAAATTAAATGAATAACATATGAAATTCCTTTTATGGTCAACTTTATTGGAACTTAAATGGAGTGAAATGCTTCTTTATAGTGATCGTTTTTTTTTTTTAAGGGTTATATTTAAAAGCTTCAATTTTAGAAAGAAGGAATAAATTAACAAGATTTTATCAATGTTCTTTTTCTCTATGAATCTTATGAAATATACAACTTTTTAAATTTTATTTTATTCTCTATACAAGAGAGTTTCTTTTTTTTTTTTCTTCTCAAAGAAAACCATATTCTTTCTTCTTATAACAAGAAACCATTCTGTATCCATCTTAACTTAAAGCAGTGATTCTCAAATTTCTCTCATCTCGGAGCCACTCCTATTTTATTAAAAAAGTTCATATCGTAAATATTATTTTATGAAATTACCTAGAGCAACAACAAACAGAATAGATATACAAACCCACAAAAAGTAAATAAATTTTTTTAAGTCTTTTCGATATCTGAGGGCATATAGATATTAAACGATATATATTATATTTATTTACGATACTAATTATTCAGGCATATTTATTTATATCATTTGGATACCAATTGATATAAATAAATTTTCAACGGACTGGCTGGGATCCGAACCCACACACCTTCCCTTTTAAGGTTATCAATATTGTTTGACAATGTCAATATCTTTAGCTCCTTGAACACGGAGGAGAAGGGGGAAATAAAAATTAAATAAATAAATGTGAAATTGTTGAAGAGATGTTTCTAATAAATTAATATTGGTGTCTTAGAGAGGAGGCGGGCATTAAAAATTTCAAAAAAAAAAAAAAAAAGTTACCAAGAAATTCCAAATATGGATCATTTAAAAAAAAAAAATAATAAGTCAAATTCACTTACTAGTCTCACTCACTCACTCATCAGTTGAAATTATTCTAGAATAATAATCAATAAAATTTAATTTTGTAGAAAATATTAGTCTAAAAATGGCAAAAACGGATTTAATGTTAAGGTACTTAATAGGGTACCTAAATAAGGGAATACCCGGGACGAAAAAGCAGGATGCAAGGTTATTACAAGGCGAGCGCATTACTTTTACTAAACATACCTACAAGTATATCTATACAAAATAGGATGTATTATTTTGTACATTATTGAAATTAAATTTTTTAAATACGTAGGTATTTCATCATTATAGGTTGAAAATGGCTCAAAAGGAGAGCCGAAACGTCGAGTTAATCTCTACAATCAACGCGTCCATCCCGGGAAAATATTATTCCACATATATATGCACCTTAATGACAAAATCCCAGCTCTGAAGATGGTCCCAATCTAGGACCGAAATGTTAGCTAAGGGATTTTTTTTAATAAAATGAAGTTACTCTTGATGCATTCTTCTTTAATTTTTCTTTGTTCCTGTTAGAATATTTTACCGCTCACCGGGCTGACCAGAAATAACACCAAATTCTTTTTTTTCCCTATCTGTTAAAAGAGATTTTTTCTAAGCTTACTTTTATATTTCGATTGTAATAATTTAATATATTTTCTAAGAACTTTTATAAATGATAAATATTAATATTTTAATTCGCCATGAAATCCAAAAAAAAAAAAAGTAATTAAATCCTCAGAAGACAAAGATGTTTAATAAAACGAGAGTAATAACACCGGGATTTTCATTATAATAAAATTAAATAATAAAAATACGATAAGAACAATCTACGAATAATTTTTTAATTAAAATTTCATTTCTTTAGTGAAAATTATTAATTTAATAAAAGTATATATAGAAACAAAATAATTTTCTCCTGAATTTCAGAGAAATATTTTTCTTTTTTTCTTTTAAGATTGAGGAATGTTTATTCGGCTAGGTTTGAGATGTTCATGTTTGAATGTATCTCGGAACCCGGTAGGTGTACCAATATATTCCAATGAATTGAATGATTGACGAAGTGACTTTTATATGAACTAAATCAAAATTTCATGGGATTATTATTATTATTTTTATTAATAAAATAGAAATTTTCTCTCTTAATTATTTCCATATATAAACTATTCTAATTTTCGTATTCAGAAAATCTGGCAACAAAATTGACGAGGGAAAATAATACAACACAAAATATTTATACAAAGTTGCGCGTAAAATGTTATTGTTAAATTATAGCCAAATAACAGTATGAACCCTTGCACTAAATTTAGATAATAAAGATAAAAACAAATATAGGCTATATTAATTCATAAAAGATATTCATATTTGATATATCATGCACCGCCAACAGCAAATATTTTGTCATTAATTACTTTTCAATAGAAGGCGATTATTCGAGGAGATAAAGCAGCTAAGCTTCTATTCCTGATTTGAAAACAACTCAGTTAAAAGACACCTTAAAGGCTCCAATTCTATCAGTAATTCACACTTCTGGGAAAAAAACCGCAATCCATCCTAAGAATATTATTTCTTCAGAGAATCACAAGGCTCAGGATCTGATATAAGAGGCAGACCAAAGATATATCTAATATAAATATTATAAATTATTCTACCAAGAGGTACCTGTGGGTCTGAACACCCGAAAACAGGTGAAACCTCCTTATTAATTTGAGAGAGTTGAGTCTCCTGGTGATAGTCTATCCTGTGTAAAGTCATCCGTTAAGTTTGCAGCGCTATCTAAAGTTCAACAATTCAATTACCTCATTTGTTTTTAATGAATTTAACAATCTATTCCCCAAGTTGTAGTTGAAAGGTACAACAGATCGCAGGTGTAGTTATATCACACCATTTATTTTGTGTAGTTTGCGAGTGAGTCAAATGTCACGTTAGTGAGCTATTATGAATTGCTGTACTAACAAAACAAACTAAAAGTGCAATTGAATTTTTGAACTTTAGATGCGCTCCAGGCTAAATATATGACTTGAAAGACTATGACCACGTTCTCACAAATTAGTAAGGTGAGCTAGGTTTCATCTGCTTTCGGCATCCCTTGTAAGGGAAGCAGTATTCGCGATATGTGGTTATTTGTATTAAGTCTATTAAAGATACTTCTAGAGGAACCAAAGCATATTAAAATCAGTTTTCTTTTTGATTGGTTTAACGCGTTGTCGATGTCATTTGTGAAGTGAAACTGCGGTATTGATTAGGGTTGTCTGTAGAGAGATAATTTAAGAATATATTTTTTTAGCCTGACTAAAATATATAAGTACAAAAACTATTATCTATACACCTACTTCACCTTCACAATTTTATAAGCCATGAATTAATTATTGTGTTCCTAGAGTTTGTTATTGGCAAAATGGCACATTACATGCATAAAAGATAAAAATTTAATTAAATAAATTTCATAATGACATATTATTGCTTATTTTGTTTCATAACTGAGCATAAAAATCCCGATATTAATAAAAGATCCGGAGGTTTTATTTTTGGATCTTTATTAAACAGCCACCTATATCGTTCATTGAAAATATTTAAGCATTTTAGAAGAAATCGTAAAAATTGGAGATCATATTTCTCATGATCAGCAAACCTGCCCTTCGATTTAGATTTCATATAATAATGCAGAAAAAATAAAAATTTTATTAATAGAAAAATTCCAAATGATAAAATAACATTAGAAACAAGTAATAATTTATTATGCAGTTTACTTGGGTTTTAAATTTTTACTCATTTGATATAATCTTAAAAAAAAAAGTAAAAGTAATTAAATTTTATTACAGGTTGCTCTTATTTAATTTAATTAATCTTTAATCTTTTCCCTTTCCATAAACATAGGTACTTTAAACATTATCAACTCAAGTGCATTTGATTATAATCTACTTCTCCCTTCACCTGCATGTAAATAAATAATATAGTAATGCCATTTATATTATCCTCAAGATTCAAGAGGAGGCTTTCCAAGCACATAAAGGAAACAGAGGCTTAAGGAGCTCTCTTGTTTTTGCTCCCATTCTAATCGATCAAAATCCCTTAAGGGCTACATATTTATGGAAATTTATAGAAGTATACTATTTTTATCTCTTTTTCTTCCTTTAAAATTTAAGGAATCTGAGGCTAACCACAGAGTACAAAGTATAAATCTTCCAAATTCCTTCAGCATCCTTCTACCCATTTACTACTAACCACCTTGCTTTTTGAGAGAATATTATATTGTCAAAGAAGAATTATATTTTTTATATTACAAATTTAGAAGTAGAATATATATATCTTAATTTTTTTTGGCAGAGGTAACATAGTCTCGACCGTTCGATAAATAAATAAATAAATCAATAAATAAATGGCAATAAAAAAGATCAAATGTAAATTTGAATTGAAAATAGAGCTGAAAAAAATAAGTCCACCAAAAAATTGATTCTTAACCGAAATTCCTACTACGAGCAAGTTACATACATAGGCCATTAGATGGCGCTGACCGTGTGCATCTTGTTTCTTAAAACGAGCTTGCACTCGGAATGAACTCGTAGTAAGAGGTATTACTGTATTTGTTTGTCCCAATATAAAGTTTTCTACTCTGATAATTGTTTCAATTAGAACTCCTGCAAGTGAGAATCGGCACTTATACCAAGACCAAGAATCCATTTCCTTCCACTAGAAAACTCACTTGGTCAAGAGGAGCTCTGGAGTAATTAATCGAAAAATCCATTAGTGAGTTGGTCATTTGGGTTGTCGACCTTCCAGCAATCTAACATGAACTATTTTCTGCACCTCATGCTACAAGAGACCATAAATCTAGTATTTTCTAAAGAGCAGTCAGTCACCGAACCATATAGTCATCACAAAATAAAACGTGAAAGAAAAATTCGTTATACATATTTCCTATATTTTGGACTAAGGCATAAATTAAAAAAAAAAAAAAAAAAAAAAAAAACCTTGATTTTTCCCATGAAATATAAGTATCAAGGGAAAGAGTGGCGTTATTAGAAAATTGAAGAATAATTAAAAGTAGAAAAATTATTATAAAATTTGGCACGAGTGATTTTTTTTTAAAGACAAAAATTTTTTCTTTAGGAAAAAATTCAAATTCAAGCTGATCATATTATCTTTTTGAATGTTACCAAAAATAGCAAAATCATCTCGAAAATATAATTATCTTAAACCATATATTAGTGCTTTAAAGTCACATAGGGTGAAAACCTATCCTATTAGGCAGTATCTAAATGTACCTTCGATCTACGCCCTCTCAAGATCAGAGCAGAATGTTGCATCCATCCTAAACCATATACAGTATAGTCTATGTATAGTTTAAAAATACTAGAAAATAAACAGGATTTTTAAACTGTTATCACTGCTATCAAGTTCTAACTCGACTGACCTACGAACTCAATTTTCCCCAAATCTTTAAAGAAAAAAATAAACTGATCTAGCCCAAATAATTTTTTTTAGAACACTAAGAATATGAATAGTAAAACTTAATTGAAAAAATTTATTTAAATGTATTTATCACAAATTATCTCACATTCCATTCAAACCTCAATCAGTATGCTGAAAGTATTTTAAGAACAAATTATGTTAAGAGCAATGGAAAAAAATTTAAATTCAGCAAAACTTTTATTGGCATCGAATCGATGAGATAACGTGACGTGAATAACAAATATATAATACGATGGGGAAATTTTGAAAATTTCTAGCACTTAAAAAAAAGTTGAAATGAAATAACACTGGAGAGAATTTTCAGGTCTTATTTAAAAAATCCTATCAGTCGACCTTCCGGAGAACCAACGTCTCCTTCTTCAGGACTAGTGGGGTATCTATATATGGGGGGGTTTGTATTTTAATGCCCCTCTAATCCTGAAGAAGAAGACGTTAGTTCTTCGGAAGGTCGATTGATGGATTTTTTAAATAAGACCTGAAAATTCTCTACAGAGTTATTTCATTTTCAAGAATGATTTTGTATTATTTTTATCATCCGTATCTATATATAAGTACACTTCATAATTTTTTTTCCAATTCATCAAATATTGCAGGGTAAACTACTAAGTCTAAAGACTCATATATGCGTAAAAATTTTTTGATCCAAATTTACTTTAATAGCATTAAAAAAATCATAAATCCCCACCCCATTTAAAAGTATCGAAGAGTCCCTTTTCCTCCCTCTATATCAAGATTTCCCTCAAAAGGATTAAAAGTAATTTCCATCCAAAATCCAAAGGGAATAAATAAAAATACCTCAGTTACGGACTTCTAATTCTCTTATGAAAATGTTTTGATCAGTCGAAAGGATAAAAAGTTTATTCTAAATTGAGTTAAGATGTTCGTGAAAGAAAAGAGTAAGACACCATTTATTGAGGTTTCACGAAAAGATCAATAGCCTCCTGTCCGTCTTATTTGGTTAGCCGTCGTCGTCAGTGGCTCCTTTCTGGTTTCACTCATTGAATCATATAAGACGTCACTCAGGCAGAAATAGACAAGATGAACTCATCAAAGTGAAAACATTATTCAGAGAAAAGAATAGACAGGAACTTGAAAGAAAAAGTAATTAGGATAAATGAGTGCGAGATTATTGTTTTGACTGGTCATGTTTGGTGCCTACCGGATTTGAACCAAATACCATCTACATTCGCGACGCATATCCTGCTGAGTGCCCCGCCCCAGTCACTAAGGAATTTTTCGATTAAGCTGAGCTCCTTTAGAGCGAACTCAGGATAATTAGTTGATAGTTTCTAGAAAGATTTAACTACCACGCATGCGTCGTCTGTTCTAGAAGTGTTCAGAATCAATTAATTGAAATATTCATTAGGGTTGTCTTTTTTCCAGCAAGCGAAAATGAAAGAATTTATGTAGTCCTGAGTACTTGTTCAGTGAGTTAAGTTAAAACCTCCTTCTGCAACCTCGTTACTTTATTGTTTTTAAAAAGTCTAATAATTTAGTATTTTGAGTCTGAAAAGAAGAGGTGGTTAACAAAATAATAAATTAAGTTTTATTTATTTAAATTAGAATAATTTAGCATTTTTTTAATATATCAAAGCCAGACGAGAAAAATATTTTTAGATATATTTTTTGTTTCTTTACTTCAAATTCTAATTCATATATGAATGAATATAAATAAGAAAAAAAAATCCAACAAAAAATAGATAATCGTTTAAATCAACTTTAATAAAAATTGTGATGAAATTTTTTTTATTCATCAGCAGTGATTTCATTTTTCTCTTCTTTTTTTTTTTGAACTATATATATTTATGTATCTTTGGGCTTTTTCAACTTTATTTACTTTTGATGATGTTCATAAATTTATATCAGCATTGAAATAAAAAAAAAAAAAAAAAAAGGGAAACTTTTTCACACATCTTTTTTATTTATTTTATTTTAAAAGTTGGACATGTTTTTAAGAACTTTTTGTCGTTTCCTTTGCCTCTACTTCTTCCGGTCAAATTCATTTGCATCAATAAAATAAAATAAAAATTTGAATGTAGAAATCATTCCTTAAAAATGGATAAATGGATCATCTTTATTTAATCTAATTCGTTATTGGACAATCCATATGTAACTGAATTATATAATATCAACATTGAATATCCCTTTGACAGCCGTCAATGTATTTAAGCTAATTTTGAATTTGATGTGATATATGATATCTAATTGAATTTACTTGTTTGAAATTTTTCATATATATGATAAAAGATTTTCTTTAATTAGACAATATTTCGAATAAAATGAGCATGTAAAATTAGGAATAGAAGAATGACATGACATTTTAAGTAAACCAAAAATCGGCACAGTCACATTTCAAAATTGAAAAATCAAATTTCACCTATTAAGAAAAATAATTCCCTTTTAGTCTAAAGTCTCCATAAGATACGACTACAATTTAAGGCCGGTCCGTTACATAGCCTGGAGCTCTATGAAAAGTGAAGATAAAAATATGACGGCATAAATGAATTGGAACCCTAACTTAGTTTATTGAGGGAATCGTGTTCTGGAAGAAAATTTTTTCCAAGAGAGGTAGGAGTTTGAGGAGAGAAGAGAATCAGGGAACTGACTCAAGTAAGTGGAAACAATGTCAGGCTCGGATCGGGAACCCGTAGTCGCCATCCACAAACTCACAGGACCCTCTGGGTTTGCCGACCCCCAAAGAAGAAAAGTCATGAATATTTAAAAATAAAATTTTTTTTCAAACTTCAAAATTCTTCAAATAGAACGTGTATGTGTATATGGGGATATTTTAAAGTTTTTTCGGCATCTAAGGCTAAATAGAATAAGTCCATAATTATTTAAATTAATTGGTAGCCAGTATAATTTAAATAAATTTTATTGCGCAAATCAATTGCCCTTAGATTATGTAATAAGAACTTTACCTCTGCTCGAAGGGTATTATTCTCCTAAATTTAATTGGTGAAGAGATATTTTGATTTTTTTGTTTAAACTTCAAATGAAATATTTCTTCTGCTGAGTCATTTGTTGCCAAACGTTAATGTTGCCTTTGTTCAATCATTAGGAGCTTATATATATAATATTGTTTCAGTCGATCGACCACTATCTACAAATTCCCATTCAGATTGCCAAAAGCACTTTTTTGGATTCAATGAATCTAAAAAACATAGTGATTCGTTGAAAATAACCAAGACCCATCGTTACATTTTTTTCGCTCATGGTTCAAATTCTATGTTTTAGTTGAAATGGTCAATTCACTCTCAGAAGTTTATTAGATAAAGTAGAAAATGTATATGATTGATGATGGGATTGATGTATCAAAAATCCCCATTTAATTTTATTTTTTGGTACCCGTTTTTGAAATTACTGTTTTTTTTTCTCCGACTCATGAAAATCATGCTAACCTTTGCATGTCTTGTAAAAAAATAAAAAAAAACAGCCATTAAAATGTGCGGGGTTCAAATTATTGATTCAAATAATTAGAATAACTCTTTCCGACATTTATGTATATACAAAAAAATTTCTTTTCTTTAGTTGTTAACATGTGAAATCAATTTCAATTCTCACTATTAACAAAGAACAAAAAGCTTTGAAATGAAAGTTAATTTTTTTTTTTTAATGAATCTCCCACCCCCCCCCCTCCCTTGCTTTTGAATTATTTATCATTTTTCTTGTTGACCTGGAGTGTTAAATATTCAAGAAACTTTTTGATAACAAGGTTTAAATTTGTTTCTACTAAATAAGAAAATTTTTTTTAACATATCCATATTTTGCGAGTAATTGTTAAATTTTTTACTAATAAAAAATTTTTTGTTCTTTATATGTCTTTTTTGTCGAAAATTGGAAGCTTATATTTTTAATTTTTATATATAATGAGCTTATTATTATTGTCATGTATTCGGAATATACTTTTTAAAATATTAATATTAATGCCTAATAATAGTTAAATAAATTATTTATCCTATCGGGGGTGGTTTTGTACATTTTGCTTGGCTATTAATAATTATTTATAATATATATAATTTATAATTTGCAATAATCTATTACAGACTTTGGTTTCCCTCATTAGTGGCGTAACAATTAAAATATATCATAAATTTTTTTCATTAAATCAATTTACTATTATATTTAAATTTGTGAAAATTAAAATTTTTAATTTATAAAATTTTATTGAAAACACCTGAGAGGCGGGGAGGTTGAGCCCCCTTATGCGATACTGCCCTTATTAGTCTAAACCTATACCTATTATAAGACATACAAAGTAGTGTCAATGAAAAAGTTAAGAGTAAATAAAATTTTTTTTTGAAAGATACTAAACTCCATAAATGGTAAAGTATTTATATATATATCAGAGATTTATTCTAGTTATAAAGATTTCTAAAAAAAATTCAGTTTCTGGTTAGAATTTTCTTTGACCTTTTTTATGCAAATCTAGATTTTAAAAATATTATTTTTTTTTATTTTAATTGTGAAATTATTTTAAAAAAGAGAAGAACAAGAATAATATTTTGACGTCACGTCATTTAAAGTAGTGTGGCGTTTGTCCAACATAAAATTTATCGATTAATTTATAATTATTTATATAAAATAAGCGTGTGTAAAATTTCGATTAGTTAGTTCCCTACTTATAAATATGTACAATAGAATATTTAATTATTCAAGTTGTATATCGAAACAATTTTTGTTTAATGTTACTTTTATTATGAGTCACGTAATATGAAAAAATAAAATAAATATTTGTATTCTGCGTATTAATAATTTCATATATTATAATAAAATTTCAATTTTAATTAGGTCCGTTTTTAATTTATAGAGATAAGCAAAATAAAAACGTAGGTTTTTATTTATTCTGATTAAGAGGTGATAATTGTTTCAATAACCTGTTAAAAAATTAAATATAATTTTCAATAAAACTTTTCAACATTCGAATATTAACCATGCATTCAAAGGCTGCTTCTTGAGTGAATTAAAAAAAATTTTTCCCCTCCCAAAAGAAAAAAAATTCAAAAACAAGGTCAAATGAAATTAAAAACAATAGAACTTATAAAAAGAAAAAGAAAAAATAATAAAAAGAAAAAAAATTATGAGAAAGAAATTTTTGGTATTGTAAATATAGAGCTAGCTTGCTAAATGGGTGCCATCGACAATCGAATAATTAAAAAAAAAAAAAAAAAAAAGGAATTTTTGATCCCTCAATCAAAAATAAAAATTCTGGCCATGTTATTACTCTCCTTTAATTGGGTTGTTGTTTTCTATATATATAGTTTTATTACTCTAGTATTGAAAAATACCTTTAAAATAGCTAGATGGAATTTTCAGACGGCCGTTGGAAACTAAGGCTTTTTGATATTAAAAACAATATAGACATGATAAATATGAAATAAAACTTTGACATTATCCGCTCATATTTATTTAAAATTTATTGCTAGTCGCTACTTTAAGAGCAGAGCTTCGTGGATCTAAGAGTCAGTGGTTCTCTTCCTGGGCGAAAAAATGTCTTTAGATATCACGATGAGATAGATGGATGTCCATAGATCAGAGATATGTGAAAGGAGAGAAAGTCAGCCAGTAGGGTAGACTCTATCTCCCAAAATGTGAAACGTTTCGGCTTTAATTAAATAACGCTATCATCAGTTATTAAGGTGTGCGCAGTGTCAATGTGTTGCGGATAGAGTTGTTATATATAATGCACAATAATTCATATAAAATATACCGGTAGAAAGTGTACATAGACATAGTAACGCTGATGAGCATTGAGATATACTACAACTCATTGTCTTATATATGAATTTGCATACACTCTCTAGTGATTGATGATGGTGTTATTTAATTAAAGCCGAAACGTTTTACATTTTGGAAGTTTAATTTCGATATAGGCTACCCTACTGGCTGACTTCGCTCTCTTGACTTTCACAAATCTCTTTATTTAGATTTTATCAGCTCGCAATTAATTAAAATAATTATGAATTGACCCAAAAATGGCGAAAAAGTATATTATTTTATCGCTCAGGACGGCAAGCGGACCACTTATTCTTGGATCATGAAACAAGAATGTTTTCTCTACTCCAAAACTTTTTTCATGATTTATATACTCCCTTTTTTTTTTTTTTTTTTTTTTTTTTTTTTTTTTTTTTTTTTTTTTTTTTTTTTTTTTTTATATATTTTTTTTTA
>JAAAKE020084058.1:0-22829 GCA_010014785.2 Anisolabis maritima | reverse complement strand
AACAAATAACATGTTCATACATTTCCATCGAAAGAAAAAAATAAAAACATGATGAAACATTACGCGTAATAACACGTAACCAGGAGTAAACGACGCACATCATATTTATGATTATGTATATATGAAATTTTTAATAATTTTTTTCAATACAACTTAAAATTTTGTAGTTAAAATTTATTTTTTTTTTTTTAATTTTTTAATATCGCCCGTTGTGTAAAGTGAATTAAATTATTTTCATTTTTGCAAATAGTAAATAAACTTTAACCCTATAGCTAATTAAATTTGAATATATTAATATACATATTGTTTAAATACAGAGGTTTTTTTTTTACTTTAAATGTACAAACATATATATAAAATTTCAAATTTTTGTCTTTTGTCAATTTATATTTAAGCTATATAAAAGTATATAAATTAAAAAGACTTATTTTAAAATAAAAAAAAAAACCAATTGAGTTATTTGTCTATTTGTATATTTTTATCTACACCGATGTACACAGTTAATAATTTACATAAGTAAATAAACCCTTCAACATTTTAAACCGGTTTTTTTTTCGTACACAAATTACGTTAAGCTAATTTTGATAAATAATTAATCAAGACTTAATTTCAAATTAGGCTTAAATGATATTTTATTATATAAATCCTGATAGACAGAGAGGGGGTGGGTGGGGGAAAAAGCTTTTGTATAAAATGAGGGGGTATTTTGTATTTATTTTATTAGAAACAGATTATTATATTAAAAATAATTGAAACATTGGAAATGAATCAATTTGAAATGATTGTTAAAAAAAGTAAATAAATATTAAGTATAATTTTTTTTAAGACTTTCAGTATCTGATGAAACTTAGACTTCGTCGTAAATTATTTATATTAATTGGTAGCCAATATAATACATTTTTGTCCCTGTGGACGGAAAGCGTATTTTATTTATTTTTTTTTTTTTTTCTTTATTTTCTACTTTAGGCCAAAGCCCATCCGCCCAATATTTTATTTAATATATATAATCCTGAAATTCTAAATTAAAATCACTTATGAAAATAGTATAGTATAACAGGTGGTAGTAAGTAAGCCTAATAATATTGTTATTGATATTATACCATTCTCATTTCAGTAAAACTGTAGCCTAGATGAGAACCAAAAATTCTGTTTTCTCCATTATTCTAATTATATGCAAATTTAATTTTTTCCAATAGCTAATGATGTCAACATAATAAAAAAATAAAAGATAAAGTATTTAAAAGAGACAGTTTTTATCTAATTCGATTTATTTTATTATCTAAAATTAGAACAAAGAAATATTTCATCTAAAAATAAATAAATAAATAAATAAATAGTTGGCGAATCAAGATAAAACAAAAATATTTCTATAATTTTATTTTAAGGTAGAGTAAAAAAAAAAAAATAAATTAGATGAATTTGAAGAAGTCTCGTTAACAATTTTGTATCCTTATCACGTTTCGCTGATTAAGTGTTATCTTCTTCAGTGGTTAAGTCACGCGAAACGTGATAAATGTTCAAAAATTTATTATAACATTATAACTTCCTCTTTTTTTTTTCTATTAGTTTCAAATTATTTAAAAAAAAAAAATTGTTAACAAGTTCATAAGACCAATTTTTATGGATCTTGCAATTTGAAAATTATAAATATTTTAATCAAGAAAATAACATCTAAAAGGTCAAAATATTATTATTATTTTTTTTTTACGGTATTTGAGATTATTCGCAGATATATAATAAAAAAAAAACTATGACCCTGGATGAATAGACAACACATTACAAGTTTTTCATTTTTCACCATTGAAATCCATATAGACATTTACGATAAATTTAATTTAATTATGCGACGAGAGCCTTTATCAGTTCATATTTAATTAAATCAATTATTTTAAATACATTTTGTTGCTCAGAATGGGAAAGGAACGATTAAAAAAGAGCATTATCTCTACTCTAAGGGGCAGGGATTTAAAATTATGTTTAAAATAAAATTGTTTGAATAATTCAATTATTTTATGGGGCAATTACAATAATGGTAAATGAGATATTTTAGGCTCTTGATGAACTCTGGAGCAACTAATCGAAAATCCATTAGTGAGTTGGTCACTTACCCTTTTTCCAGCAAGCAAAAAAAAATTTATTTTTCATCATTATTATTATCGTTAAAAATATTTAAAAAATTGTCTTTAAATCAAAATTTCTGATTTTTAATATAGATAAATTTTTCTTTAAGAAAAAAAACCCATAACCTCTGGATTCAAAACGTGACCACTGGATTCAAAGTAAATCTAAGTCTAATTTCATGGTACATATAAATATGTTCAAAAATAAATAAAAACGATTGAAATTTTTAAGTTTAAGATATATATAGTATTAGGCATATAATATATATAATAAATATTTAAATTTCCGACCAAATGTCTCTTTAGAGCAAGTTAGAGATGGAATTTATTATTTATATTCTTTGACAAAAATAGTCAAGTAAATTTTACTTATTTTTACATGTAATTTGATATTAAAAAGAAAAAAAACAGGTACTTTATTCTTTGTGTTTATCATACTGATCTTATCTGATCTAGTGACGTCACATAATATGACGTTTTATTTTATTTTCAATGAAATATAAGAACTTTATTAAAATTTATTTTTATAATATTATTATTAACTTATTTTTCAAGTATATTTTGTAAACCAAAAGCAAGATTTATTTTTCTTTAGTTAATATAAAATTAAATATAAATAAACAAGTTATTATTTTTCCAATAAATTTTTATTTTTATTGAAGGGAAAAAATTCATTGTGGCATGATGTAATAGGAATAGTTAGGTCTTTTGGCTTACTCTCTCACAAAGAGCCTCGAAAAAATATTTTAAATATAAATGTAATTTATTTATTACTAACTGAGATTATATCCTATATAATTTCTGGAAGTAAATATTTAATTAACAAATATTTAATACAAATTGAAAAATAAATGATTAATAAATCATCTAATGAATAATTTAATAAGAGAGAAGATTTAATTTAATATTAATAATCACTAATTACTTAATATCTAATATCTATCTATACCGGTGTTTCTGTTTATAATTAATTATCTTGATTATAAATTAAATAAATAGAAGTGAGCTTGGAAAAATAATCGGGAATAAGGAGATAGCGCACTGGCTTTCTACACAGTTGAAGATTATTCATTTAAGTTGCAGTCTGATTTTTTTCATTGCAAATTTTAAAAATTATGGGTGGATACTTCTGTATATATAATTGATTTTATTGTCTATATAGCCTATGGTAGTTGCAGAAAATCATTTTTTTTTTTTTTTTGAGAATTATTTATTTTAAATAAGTGTGAATGAGGCACGTTCGCAACATGAAAGATTTAGGAAAAATCTTCAAGTACCCGAAACCTTTCAAACTTATCGTAGAGGCTTCTGACCTGACTACCTGCTCCTTCCTCCAAATACAAAAGCCACTTTACTACTTCTTACTAAGGTATTTTGGATTAATAGCTCAAGACCACCTCTAAAGCGAACCACTGATGATAGTTAATAATTTCTACGGAGATTTAACCTGCATAGATCTAGAGGACCCTTGTGATAAGTGAGTTAGTCATTTGGGTCATTATTCTAGCTTTTTATATACCAGTCTCCCCCACTCTCTCAACAAGCTTTTGGTTGTGTGCCGGTTTGATCCTCCTCTTGGTCGTATTTATATTTTTATATGTCAATCCTGTATCACGGGAACAAAGTGAAAATAAAGAATAAGAAGATGATTGGTAAATTTTGTACATTTAAAGGTTCGCCATGACTTTCGGTTCAAAGGGACGATTTTGTAAAAGGTTGCTGTGGTTGACCGTTGAGGTGGGTCTATATGATCCAATGAATTGAAATAAAAAAGTATAAAAAATGAATTTTTCATATCGTCTATAATAATTTCTATTACATTTTTAATTCATCCGCATGTTGAATTTTTTTTTTCTTTATTCTCTTTTAAAGTAGGGAATAAATAAGAAACAAGAAAAATGGAGAGAAAAAAAAAGCCGGCATGTGATGGATCTGAGACAAGCAAGCTCTTAAAAGTCTCTCTCTTTTTTAAGAGATACATAAGAGAGAAAGAGAGAGAGATTGGAATATCTCATCAAGAGGAAGAAGGGATGTGAGTGGCGGCGGAGGGCGTAAATCATTGGTGCGCCCAATTAAAATAGAAACAAACTCACTCATGGGACAGAAGATGGGACACAAAGCCCAAGGGACAGAGTGTGCCAAGCAGCTGATTTACCGCCTGCTGCCTGAGAGACACCTGCCGCTTCACTAAGACTAAACACCTCCTCCACACACATATATTCATATGCTTTAATTAAAAATATGAATATCAAATGGGCCGTATTAAGAATATTTTCGACGACGTCAATCATCCAACCCGTCATCACTAACTTTGTTTCTTCATCTTCGTCTTTCAAATGTGATGTGAGTATAAAAATAACTAACTGGTCCTCAAAAAGAGAGAGAGAGAGTCGAATCTCAGCATCATCATCATCATCATCATCATCATTCGTCCGTCCCACGACAGTTTCACTTACTATTAAAAACATCCAAACTTCAAATTGATATTTCTTTATAAGTATTTATTCTACTACTACTTACTGTTTCAATCAAAGGGGAAGAAATTCACGCATTTCCTCTCCATTGAAAATTAAATACAAGTAGTATAATTTAAATTTTTTTATTTAATAATCGAAGCATAAGAAATAAAGTAATTGATTGCAGATTTTAAGTTAGCACTGAGAGGAGGTGTAATGTTTCTCTCCTCCCTCGCTGCCCTTTTTTTAAATTTTCGAACTAAATTTTCATTAATTATTTTAAAATTTTAAAATAAACCCATAATTTAATTATATATATATATATTAATTTTTAAAATTTCTAAAATCTTTTTCTAATTTAAGAACTTACAATTAAAATATATATATTATCGAGTTGTTTTCGAGATACTAGAGAGGCGACATGCAGTAAAGTAATAAATATTAAGTAAATAGAAATGATAGGAGGAGCCAGTCTCCTCAATAAAGACCTAGCTGGTGTGGTACAGCGAGAATAGGGAAGTAACGGGCTTGGTATTATTTCACCTTCTGGTTGGGTGAAGTTATTTTGATTTTATTGACAGTGGGGTTAAGACTTTTAAGATGAAAGAATAAAATTTCTTTTAAAAATTGATGTTCTGATGAAGGCAGAAACGGCAACATTTATTGTTTGGGTCTAGATGAGATATTTATACAATTATTTATCATTTCTTTTATTATATTTTCCAAAAATTAAATAAAATATGAATATTATAAAAGTAAAATTTTCCTAAATTCTTCATTAATATAAAAAGAAAAAAATTTTCAAAGAAAAAAGAAAAAACAAATGATTTATCTTCGTTCTGCGAATTGTTTTGGGATTTATCTTGTCATTTACAAAATAACTGGCCATTCCTCTGTCTCCTTCTCTTTGGATACTAACGAAAAAAAGGACGGAAGAAAAAGGAGGAGGTGATCGTCCCCGACCAATTCCTGTTTTTGTCCCTGTGTCACGCATCAAGGACCCAACCCAAGAGTCTGAATCGCATGTCTTGATTCGGCACCTCGATCGTCTCAATCACCAATGTTAGTGAAGATCCACTAACACGAAATGAAAATTACACCTCTTTTCTCAAAAAAGCCGTAATTCAATCCATATTTATTTATATATAGGTAAAAAAAAGGGGTTGTTGAAAATAATTAAATTTCAAAATTCAGTTCGCTTCAGTTTGCAAGTAATTCACTTTTACAATAAAAAAAATTCAATTTCTCTTTTGGTAATTTAGTTACGAATAATTATTAAGTGAATTAAAATCAAATAATAAAAAAAAAATTTCTTAGTTTATAGAGAGTATCTTGAATATGATAAACATTTTTTTAATTCGTCCATTAACTATTTTAAAAATTTCTTTTTTGAATCCCAAAAGTGAAACCAGATAAAAACGTCATCAAGATGATCATTTTTTAAGAGGGAATTTATGACCCAGGCGGCTTAATTTGAAATGACTAGGAGAGTTCATTAACGTTCTCACATTTATTTGAATTCCATTTCTCGCTTGCGGCGACCTCCTTGCTGTCGTCGGTCACCAACAAAGCAGCAGCAACAGCAGCAGCAGCAAATATAATACGTATAATATAAACAAGAAGGAGAAGTGAAAGAGGAGAGGGATAGAGTAGCCAGAATAAAATTCAACCAGTTGAATGTGTGTCTATAAAATAATCAGATACCGTGAAAACCAGTTGGATATATAAATATATATATATATATATATATATATATATTTCTGTCTTTTTAATGCAATTAAATCAATGAGTTCACCGCTTTAACGAGCAATTACTCTTGAAACCTGGGCATTAACTGTTTAATCTAAGCGAGGAGAGAGGCGTAGAGAAAGAGGGAGTAGTGGGGAGTGATAGTGATAATGGTGTTTTCCCCACCAAACCCCATTATCCTTCTTCCTCCTCTCATACTCTTTTGCATTTACCACACATATTTCAATTAAATTTAAAAAGTATCACCCCCGATGAAAGATAGTGGATTATTATCTACGATACTTAAGATCTCTTCATTCTAAATTCGCGTTTAAGATAAATTTGATAATCAGTTTTGTAAACAGGAATTTTTTATTTCCCAATCGATAGAGGAGGTAATGTAATCATATGATAAAAGACTAAATTTTTATTAGTAATTTTTTTTTAAATATCTTTTTATCGTCTTTTTTGCTATTTGGCTTGGGAAGTAGCACTTTTTGAAGATATAAACGTCGCTTTATTATTTGATCAAGGTTTAGTCGAATTGTTACTCTAAAACTTTTTTTTTTTTGTCTTTTTCGACATCTGTGGACATTTAGACTCCGACCTTATTTATTTATATTTATTGGTAGCCAATAGAATATAAATAAATTTTTGTCGCTCAGGACGGGAAGCGAACCACTGACCTTTGTGACATACCTGAAGCAAGACCTTTATCTCTGCCCCAAGCAATAGGGCTTTCTCTAAATCTTTACATGTTCTGTTTTCTTTTAATTATATTATTTATTTCGAAGAAGCTATACGCTGTCAAAATTTTTTTCAGTATTTAACAGTTTGAAACTTCAGTTTTAGCACTTCTTTCTTAATAAAAAATAATTATAAATAAAAATATATAAAATCTAGAGGTACAAGGTATGTAGAGGGGCGTAGCAACTATGGGGGTATATTATTTTCTGACCTATATATAGGGTATAGATATAGAGAAAATGAAGGAAAGCTTTTTTTTTAGTTTAGATAGCTTTAAACCTAAAGAGTTGAATTTTTTTTTAAAGCAAAATGACCAAAATGGTGAAAAGAATTAAAATTATTATTTTATTGAAAACCACTAAGAGAAGGGCTTGAGCCCCCATGACACCCTCCCCTTTCTATGCCACAAACTACATAGGAAATTATAAAAGAATTTTTAAAAGCTAGTTAAAATTTTTTTCTTTTGAAATTTTATAGTGTTTCATTTTTTTTTTTTAATTGTTTTTTGCCCCTTTTTTTGTAAATTCTACCTCCCCCGCTGGATTACAATCACTGAAAATGCCCCTGATCTCTAGATCAATGGGGTCGCGACTCTTAAGAGAGGAATAATTTGAGAATATTTAGGGAATCGTGAATATAAAAAGGTTAAGAACTACTGCTCTAGAAAATATAAACCTAAATATAGAATTTTTTTAGACTCTAATTCAATAAGAAATTAGATTTTTTAAATCCAAAAGAAGAGAAACGTTTTTGATATCTCACAGCGTTAAGTGAGAAAGGAAGCTATTTAAGAAAAAAATTTAATTTTTTAATATAATTTTAATTCTATCAAGGATTTGATACATAGGATATTTAAAATAAAATAAATCTCTTATATAATAAAGATTAAAAAAAAAACATGGATTATTGTAAATAAGCTTAGAAAAGTTATTCAATAAAGATAATAAATAAATCAGTAATTATTTTTGAATGAATATAATAAATTATAAAAATAGATAGGATAATTATAATGAAAGAGAAAGAGAAGGACAACATCTACAACTACAAAAACAACATGCGCTAATGTCGTCGCCGTCGTCGGAATTACGCGGAGATCGTAAAACGACACCGAAAAGGACGTGGTGGCTTTATGACGGCATGGTGCCTCTAGGCCAATGGACAAAACAAACGTTAATGCTAACGTTAACGTTAACGCGGATGTTAAACTCCTGCTGGTGTGGCCACGTCCTCCTCGTCTTCATCCTCGTCTAAAATCGTCGTCAAAATGTTGCTTGCTTTATGTGCGAGTCCTTTTCCACCCTGAGGGGGTGTCAACCGACCAACCAACTCGGCAGAGACCATATAACACTAACCTAATGCAATTACAAAGTCCCATTATCTGATGGGGTCAACATTATTACGTATTTAATAATTTTTCAAGTAGAGGTGGGAATGAGAGAATTAAAGAAAAGATGATTATAAAGCCAGAGCATGACACTCGGCCAAAGGACGAAATGAGTCAAAAATTCTATAATAAAATATATAGTGTGGCCCTATACAATGTTTCAATATCCCGGTTTTCTATTATTTGTTCTTTTAAATTCTTATATATATATATTTTAGATCTAAACAGCTATGGCCACTGTTAAGCCAAGTTTAAGTGAATTGAATTGAAATGATCATGTTTGTTCACATTTTTATAATAATATATGATTTTTCACATATTTGATGTTTGTTATTTCAAATGCAAATTGGTAAACTGACATTTGGAATACCATGTAAAATAATGCATAACAATATAATATAATGGTTTGCAGAAGTCCTCTAGAGCGGACATGAGCATTTTTTTTTTAAGTTCTTTTGGACATCAAAGGGCCATTTAGAATCTGACAATATTTATTTAAATTAATTGGTAGGCAACATAATTTTAAAAAAATTTGTCGCTTGGCACTAATGATCCTTGGGACGTGGAACTCTGCACCATTGGCAGTCGTGTGTCCTTTAGAACTCTATAATACTCTATTATTAATAATAACTGAACTGCATACGTGATACGGTCTAGAGAAGCTCTGGAGCAATTAATCAAAAAATTCATTAGGGTTGCCTACCTTCTAGCAAGCAAACGAACTAATACATTCCATGATGTTATTAAGAATATATATTTAAATCAGAGTTAAACTATTTCCATACTATGTACATAAGTCTGCTTTCTCTCCCCTTCCTCCCCCCCCCCCCCCTAAAATATTTATTAGTTTGAAAAAAGGAGATGAAAATTAATAAAGCAAGAATTGGATAAGCATATGATATGATGCAAAAACAAAAATATAGGGCAGGAGGAGAGAGGGAGGAGGATGATGAGGAGAAGTAATTAGCATCATGATGCCTGGCCCAATGCCAACCTCATAAAAAAAAAAAACATTTAGCAAAAGCTATCGAAAGAGAGAGAGAGAGATACGTAGATTAAGTAACTATCAGTCACTAAATGTGATTGATTGATATTTGAAACTTAATTAAGATTCCACCAAGTTTAAGTGAATTGAATTGAAATGATTGACATTTATGAGGGCAGCCAACTTGCCCGATCAAAAACAACTAACGCCAATTGTCCGGGAGAGATTTGTTGAAAAATTGATGAAAGGCGTTTGTAAATATTTAATTCATATTTTTTTCTAATTTAAGCTTCTTTATTTTTTATTTTTGTTGACTCTTTGTTGATAAGCTAGTGCTGCTGAATCTCGGATAGGAGACCCCGAGGAACTCGAGTGATGAACGGTCACCTGAAGCCATCGATAATCGAATTTTTCAAATAAATAAATTGTGTATTTAAAGACATAAAACTCAGGAGCTCCCACCTGGTTAGTATGTGGATGGCCACCTCTCGAGCTTCTATCCCCTTTGATCCCCTTTTCATTCAAGCGTCAGGCAATGCGACTGGCCGGCTTGCTTTTTCCCTAGAGTCTGTCATTCATATATCAATACGGAATAATCGCTATGAAAGAAGTGTACTTATTATATAAATGTTTTGATTTTTCCCTGATTCTACTAATCACGACAATATCTAACTTTATTGAAATCTCCTCCTCGTGGAATTGAGTTCGGTTCCTACCAAAACCAAAAAAATTATTCAAATTAATTAAGAACTTATCAAATTAAGATATAAAAAAATATGAATGTTGACAATAAACGTACAAGTTGTTAATGATTAAACTTCTCAGATGACGTAATAGATATTAAAATAGTATCTTAGAGTAATTGTTAGGTTCTATCTCTCTCATCGACATCCCTAGTTATTTTTACTTTTACAAAAAATATTTTATAGATGATAATTTTTTTTTGTTTTTGTTTATATACTGTTTTCATTTCATTTTAATAAATAGCAAATTAATTCCAGCAGATAAAAAAAAAAAAAAAAAAAAAAAATAAAAGCCCCCCCCTTTAAAAAAATTTTTTTGATTCTTTCAATTAAATCAAAAAAAAGTAAAATACCTATTTGATGCTCGTATAAAGAAACTTTTACAAAATCCCCTCTCTCTTCAATGAAATGAAATTATATTATTAAAATATAATTTATCCCTACTTTTTTTTATTTTATTAAATCCCGAATAAAAAAAAAATTCACTTATCAAATTTAATAATATTCCATATAAATAGATATTTTATTGTAAATTTGTGGAATTAATAGGCGAAAAATTAATATTATAAAGAAAGAAAAATAATAATAAATCCTGTTTTTTTTTTCGCTCATTTATTTCCAATTACTTCTAAATTTCAATGGATGTTTTTGTTAACTTGTTAATGCAAATGTGTATGCCTTGTTTTGGAAATATATTTGTAGCTGAGAATGGCTGAGGGACTCGGCCGAAATAACCTTTGAAATTTAGGTGTAATTGGAAATAAATGAGAGAAATAAACTAAGGATTTATTATTATTTTTCTCTCTTGATAATGTATTGTTTTCTAAGAACTAATTTATATAATCTTTGCCCCACTGATTACGGTATAAGAGTGTATCAGCTGGAGAGAATTTCGCCTTAACAATACAATAACTGTTTTATATATAGAAAATTAATCCGATCAATTGTTATACAAAATCAATTTTTATTGATTCCTTTATTTCTTATTGATAGACAGACACTCCACTACTCCAGACATATCACATGAAATCTCTTCAATATTTTGTTAAAATTTATTATTTTTTAATGTGTATAAATTCCGCATCAAAAAAAAAAAATTTTAAATTTCTTTTCTTCCTGAAAGGATAAAGAGATGTGATAAAAAGCAAACTCGAAAGATGCTGTCTTGCAGATGTTCTTCATCTCCTTTTTCCAGGGAAAAATATAATGGATAAATGAATGGGTTGCGATGGGATAGAGGTGAGGGATGGGTGAATAGGATGAATGACAGACAGACACGTTGACGTGGTGAGATGGTGAGGTGGTGACGTGGTGACGGGGCGTCCTCTCAATCGGGATGACAACGTGTTGCGTTGCGTTGCGCTTGCGGTGACGAATGCACAGCAATTCTCAAAAGCCACGACCTGTATAATCCTATTTCGTTCTCTCTCTCTCTCTCTTTCGAGCCATCTAATAGAACCAACCAACCTCTCTCTCTTCCCCACCAAAAACGTCAAATCGATGAATTGCACACACACACACACTCCCAAATAGAGTACAATCAGCACTATAAAAAAAGAGTATAAAAAAATAACAAACAACAAAAAGTGATAAAAGTTCAGTTGATATGTTTCAGAAGGGAGTTCGTCAATGTTATTATTAATAACATGGTGTTTAAAACGAATATGGAAATTCGAGATTCACTTATTTTCATATCAATATGTCAAATAAACATTTCATAAAATAGTTTTGGTCAAGCTTAGGAAGCCTCACTCAAGAACAAATACCCACACTAACATCTCGCTCTCTCGTTAGACAAATTTAGAGAAGATTCATTCAATCAATCACAAAGAAAGGGAGAGAAAGCCGCTCTTCTTGTCCTGAACACTTGACTTTGTAGGGACAGTTTAGAGGAATTTTAGATAAGTTCTCACCTCAACCTTCTTGAACAATATTTTTCATAATTCTTAATTTAAATTAGTTGACTATATAAACATATTTTTTATTGTTTTGAAATCTAAACATATTTCATATATAGGTAAGAGGAAGTAAAAATTATATTTTAATTTACATACCAATTGTAATCAATATTATATAAATATGTACCCCATCCCTTTCAATTGCTGATTGTTCATATCCTTATAATGCAAACGAAACTAGGACCGCACTTTTCGTCATTTAACGTTGCGTAATTGCCCAAATGCTCTGATAATATAATCAGGCATGCACTACACTTTTTCCAAGTGATCGAGTAACCAGAAGTGGCTCACGAAATCATCAACTCAAAATTTTTCTATATAAATGGGGAGGGGGGGGGAGGGTTAAACACGTCATTTTAAAGCTCTTAATGCGCCGAGTTCATATCTGTTTTCAGTTAAGCTCTACGACAAATATTGCAGAAATCTGCAAACAGATCCCTGGTAATAATTATTATTGATTATTATATTACAATTTTCTTTAATATATAAACTAGGAGGGGAATTATTCTAGATAGCCTAGAAGAATCTTAGGAAGGATCTATCAAGATAATTGATTGTAAAATAAGTAAAAACACTATTTTTTGTACTAATTGCCATACACTAACAATCATAAATTTTGCCCTAATAATGATATGTCATTATAGAATTCCTTTATAAATATTATATATCAAAATATAGATCATTTTGATTATAATTAACTAAACCAAAGAAAAAAAAAATATTTTTAAAGTTATAAATTTTCTGAAATTTAAAAGAATATTCTTTTTTGAGATTCATATTGTTGTGAACACGGTCAAGATATTTTAAGATAAATTGGCGATAAATTCCAATGGAACAGGACACAAAAATATCTCGGAGGTATGGGTATAGGTAGGTAGGTGGTGGGGACAAATTCGGCAACCGATAAAACAAGGAAGCCAATCTCAATAAATAGCGAGCAGCCCTTGGCTAAGGGATAGGGAATAGGATGGGGGAGACAGAGATGGGAGGGGGAAAGGATGATAATCTTGCACAAGCGGATATTTTGGCATATTTCACAGTAAAATAATAAATATTTCAAAGTGATAATAGCGTGAGGTAGAACAACAACAAGGGCTCCAGGGCCATTCATATCTCTTTGTGATGGTCGGGCAAAATAAGCCCCGTGTCTTGTGCTAGGGGCTTTACCACCCAACCACCCACACCCCACGGCGATGTGAAATATATGACGTCACTTATATTAATCTCCCCCGGCCTATTGTTTCCTTGTATATGAAGGCGAAATTTTAACCACACACAACTCTTTTTTTCCAATGATTGAAGACTAAAGGAAGAGGAGGACGACTCTCTCCAAAAATAACTGGCCAGTGCCTGGGATGATTCATTCTGGAGACAGATGGCGGTCCATCTGATAGATGGAAGCATAGATCTATCTCCCTCCTCTCTCACACTCTAGAATCTAACCTAAAATACGCCACAGACAGACATACACATGCCAGAGCACTGAAGCAATTGATAAATTTTTATATATATCACACAGAGAGAAAATTTAAGAGGAGTCTCTCTACGAGATTCTCTCTAATAAATTAAAGCCATAGAGGAAAAATTGCCAGAATCTCGGATCCAATGGCAAATTTACAACATAACTAATGTGGACATCACATAAACTGAGAGAGAGATAAAAGAGGGAAAAGATATTTATATATTTCAAGAAAAAGTTAAAACAAAAAAATTAATTATCCAAAGTAGAAGAGGAAAATTTTATGATTTTCCTCTTTGGAAAAATATATAATTAATTATAAAGTAAATAAATAAAAAAAAATCTGATATTTTTTCTATGTGATTTACAACATACAGGTTATAAATTAATAGTTGAGAAGACGAAAGGATAAAACAGTAATATATATCTTAATTTAAAGACATCTTATGTTCAAATACGTCTTAAGGTAAAATTTTATTAGTCATCTTGGAGTCAAAGGATGAAATCAACGCCAGGATAATCCGAGTTTCTCAGTAGAATAAGTTGAGTAAATAAAATTCTTTTTACACCAAATCCCACATCTATCTAAGTTGATTAAATAAACTAAAGAGAAAAAAAGGGAAAATTTGTTTTTGAAATTTTATTAATTAAAAAAATAAATAAAATTTTATTAATATCTTTAGCTAAAAATTATTATAAAAATGAAAATAAATTAATAATATTTATTTAAAAATGTAATATAAGGCAAGAAAAGCATATTGTTCCAGGCCGTATTCTGTTAGGAACGTTAAGATAAATTCCCATACATAAAAAGAAAGGAAAGAGGCTCTGTCGGAAATTTTACTTCCATCTTAGCATAGATTAGAAGAAAGGAAAATAGATGTAGGATTAGCTATCTATAGTTCAATCAATCTCTGTATTTCTTATGCCTTACATTGTGAAAGCTAAAAGACGCACCTTCCTTTCTTTTTCACTTTTTTTCTTGAATTCTGAAATTAGCTTGAATATAGCAAAGTTAAAAATTGATTTTTTTTTTAATAAAAAGCCTAATACCAAAAATAATTTTACAAATACTTTTTATTAAATTTTAGGTTCTTTGTATCTCTTGAAGAGAAAATATTTATTCAGGAATTGACTTTGAAAAAAAAAGGAAATGTCACCTGAAAAAAAAGTCGTCAAGCATCTTTTGGATTGACTTCAAGGGGATAATAATTAATGAATGAAGGCCCAAACTGAAGGAATCAAATGCCCTTTGGGTGCTGCTTTATGTTACTTTGTTTGTATTTTGATATTTTGATAGGTCGTCTTCTCCCTCTCCTTCTTTTTCTTCTTCGGGCAATTTGTTTGCGGTCATATTAAAGGGAATCAAATGAATCCTAATTAGACAGCTCAACTCCTACTCTACCTTGAAAAAAAAGAGGGGTTCATTTTGAAAAGCTAATTTCAGTCAATTACCATGACAGAATGATCAACAAAAAATAAAACTATTGTCTTAATTTTTTTTTTTTTTATTATTTAACGTTTTTTAAGTAGATAAATTTATATTCTCAAATGATCATCTGACATCAGATGTGTTTGAAAAGTGCGAACAAAAAAAAAGGCCAAATTTACCACTGATTCTTTTTCAAACAAAAACAATATATGCCATTTATCACATTAAAGCATGAAAAAAGTAATAGCTCAAATTCATTCAAGAACGTTCCGCGTCTTCAACGTAATTTTATTACTATTAGTTGCTTGCATTAATTGGTGCGTCAGAACGTCTCGCATGATCAAATGTTAATTTTTAAAAATGCGCATGCGCGAGCCGCTCTAGGGTTCTGAATTAATTGATAATGTGGGTCGCCTACCTACCAGTCAATGAACGGAATTATGTATACAATAGTATAATCTACGCCTTTGGGAAAGGCCACCCAAATGACAGCAAAAACCGATGAGATATATAATAGAATATCTTGCAGAAGATGACAGACAGGATTTAAATTCCTTCTACTTTTTTAATTTGTTTTAAATAATAATATATTGTATTTATTTAACTTAAATCATTTGTGATAATTTATTTAATCTATTATTTAAAAAATTCGCTTTAATTCTTCCTTTTAATTATAAGTTCATGTCAACAAAGGACGAAGATAACCAAAAAGGATTCTCGATGAAGGCCAGAAAAATAAATTTTAATTTTGTACATTAATATTATTGTAATTTAATATTGGTAAATTGTAAGAAATATTTGTTTATTTAAATTTAGCGCCATTAAAGAATTAATAACTTATTTTATGAAATGCATCTTAATGACTTTCTTAGTTGAGGATTCTGTATTCTTATGTTGCCAATTTTATACAAGAGGCCAGTTCATGAGCCATGTGGCTCTTGACTGCCCTTTTGAAGAGTGCACCTGCTATCGTTAAGAGACGAGTTTAAGAGAAACGTGTTTATGAACTTATATGTTATGTAGTTTGGCTTATGAAACCATACTTATGAATCTTCTAAATATATATTCTTCAATCATTATTTGTCTTTTTTTTTGCGTTTTCGGCGTACAAAATAAAATATTTTGAATCTTGAATTTAAAATATTCGAACGTGGTTACAAACTCGACAACCGTTAAGTCCGTATCTGGGTTGGACAAAATTAATGGTGGTAAAAAAAATCATATCTCTATTCTTTATCCAAGCTAATATAAGATTCTTAAATATTTATTTAAAAAAAAATTCTAAAATAGACCTTTATGTCAAGTTGTGGATAGATTATCTTAATACTATTACTTATTAAGGTTATTTTTATTACAATATTTTCCTTGTCTTGTTATTTCATGCTTTCCTTCCTCCATTGTTCTTAATTTAATTATTCAGTGTATTTTTTTATTTAATCTTTTTTCCTTGTTTACGCTTTATTGGATTAGATAATTTAAATTTTTTTGAAGAACAATCGGCTGAAGTTCTCCGCATCAATTATATTTTACTGATTAATTAAATTTTAAAAAAATATTATATTAATTTATAAAAAAAAAATCTATATTCTTTCTAAAAAGAGTTGGGAGGAAGAGATCGCAATGGTACTTTTTATATTTAAATTTAATTTATTTTAAAGAAAGTATTTTTTTTTTTTTTTTGTGAGGGAGCTTTAGTTAAAAGAAATGACCCGGATAGACGATTAATTGACAGACAACCAGCCGGAAGGGGCGCAGGAACACCAGGCAGGGTCTGCCTGGCCTCAGAGAGGGCAACCAAAGTAAAGAAGGGCAATTAAGACGGATTGAGGTGGCTGGTTTAACTAATGGCCGATATGCGATGGCTTTTGTCCTTGACGAATCCATCAGCCGACCAGCCCTTTTGGTCACTCGACCACCACCACCCGTAATTTCCTATATGTTTATGTTTAGCAAGTTTAAAGGAAAAGATAGAAACAGGAGAGTTGAATGATTAATGAGGATTTTAAGTTTCTATTTTTCTTTTTGAGCCCCCTTCATGCAGCTGTCACAGCTGCAAGGTTCGATGATATAATAGTTAATAGTCCATTTAAATCATTTAAATATATTATAAAGGAAGACTATAAATTAAATACTTTACATACGGATATATTACAATTTTTGTGAAAAAAATATTTTTTATATTTTCAGAATTTTATTTAGAAGCTATTTAAAATAACGATAATATTATTGATGATTGGTTTAGGATTAGTTGCTTGATGTGCCTATGTAAGAAGGCATTTTGTGTGATGGCTGATTCTGGAAATTCAAATTCAAAATTTATGATTCCACAGCCAAAAAAGGATTTAGCTAAACACTGAGCGATCGCTTTTGAAACCTTTGTAAGCGGTTTGCTAAGCCTTCTGAAAGTGAAAATTATATGAGTACTGATCTTTATTCAAGATATCGGTATTTATTCAAACGAATTGATAATTAATTATTTTAAATATAGGGAACTCCATTTGGTTTTTAATTGGCAGGCCAAAGATTGGTTCTTCTTTTAAGAACAAATTTTGTTAATTCTTCGGGCACCAATAAAAAAAGGCTCCAAATTTATTTCTAAAAGGATCTTTAGAACTCTGACCGCCCCATTTTATTCGAATTATATAATAAAATCAAACTTAATCTTAGATTAAAATTTTATTTTTATTTTTTCTTTTATTTATACATCGAATAGAAAAAGAATTAAATTAGACCCTAATCTATTGCTGTTTACTAGACATAACGAAATCATTTGAAATTGAAAATTTATTTATTTAAAAAGAGACAAAAAATAAATCAGAATAAGAATGCATTTTCCACAAAATAAAGTTTTTTAATTATATTTGATTATTTTATTATACTAAAGAATTTATTTTGTTTTTTAAAAAAAAGGATAAAGATCAAGAGAAGAGAACGTTTCTTAAATCCGCCACTGTTAAAACCTTTTAGCAGTTAAAAAAAACTAGAAAAGGTTTTCTTGTTTTTGTGAGTGCATGTGATTGTAAGTGAGATGGGAGTGGAAGGCGGGGGGAGGGGAGGGGGGGAGCTGAAGAAGAGGGATTGACAGCATCTCAAGAGGAGCAGAACAGAGCAGAGCAGAGTAGTACCTTCCTTGGTTGTTACTGCTGCTGTTGCTGCTCCGACGATCGCTAATTGTTCCAGTTTGTTGTGTGGTTATGACATTAAAACCCTTTAACGTTGAAAGGAAACAGATTGAAACCTCAGAACAAACATTTCGTTTGGCGCCCTCCCCCCTCCCCCTTACTACTACCATCATACTACTACCACCGCCGTTCGTCGTCGCCATCGTAGTCCCCGATGGAAGGGCAAAACGTTTGTTGTGTTTCTATCAAACAAACTCGAAATTGGTCTGTCAGCTTTTCATGACGGAATATGACATCGCGTCTCACGAGAGAGAGAGAGAGAGAGAGAGTATGGAGCGGTCGGCCAGTCGGCCGTCTTGCTTCTCTCTCTCTCTCTATCTCACTCGCACACCCTCATAGCCCTATCGCTCCGTCTCGCTTGCACGCGTGGGCGCCGGTCAGCGTCTGTTTCTGACCGCTTTTTATATTAAAACAACGACGAACGGCGACGTTACCGACGCCGACGTCGTCGCTGTGGAGGGGGGCGCTTAGCATTTGACAATCTCATTTCGCTAATTGTAAATTCTCTGAAAAATGTTAATCTCCCGCTCTCTTTCGCTCAAGGAAGATAGAAAACCACAAAATCCTCCAAAAGATTTTATTTTGAGCATGAATTAAGTTTTTTGTCCTTAGTTATACAATTTTTATTGAAATGTTATACTTAGCAAGCCACTGTCCCCTTAGATCTCTTGCTTCATGATCTAAGGATCTGTGATTGATTTGATAAATAAGTCTTTCCATCTGAGACCATATAGACTTAAACAATTTAATTACATTTTTATTTGAAGATATAAATTATCCAAGTATGTTTATACGAATTAGTATCCAATAATAAATGTTTATTCGAACGCGAATCTCTTCATTTTGAAGTTATCACTTATTACAATGTCACCTCTAACCTGTGGTGAGGGGCGATAAATTCATTTTTCAAAAAATATATAAAAAATTATTATTTTATTTTTTCTCATTTCGGTCTATTAGGCCATTTATAAATTAATAAAACCCTAATATGTCGTCCCTATCCCTTAGAGAAGAAGTAAAACTCTTACTTCATGATCTAATAGTAAGGGATTCCCTTACCGTCCTGAGCGCTAAATTTATTTAAATTATTTCTAAAAAATCCCTACCTATCTTTTTAAATATAAAAAAAGCACCCTCCTCTGATTAGGTGGAATTAGAAATGAGTTGTTCAAAAACTATTTAAAAAGACGTTATGTGGGAAGAACTAATCTATTTTTAAAAAAAGAACCAAGGTAGAGAATTTTTAAATATTATAAAAGAAATTTTATAATCTACTAATTACTTTAGATTCTTATTTTTTGGAACTTCTAAAATGATTGGAATGATTATTAAAAAACTCCTTTCCAATCTATCCCGCTCTTTGTTTTCCTGCAAAGCAATTAACTTTCAGAAACTATCAAGGAATTTTAAATAAAGACTTAAATCCTTCAATTTCTGAAAGAAAAGATGAACAGAAATTCAATAAATTTCCTTGTATATAAAAGCCGGTTTTTTTTTTTTTAAGGAATTCCTCGAGAAAATAAAGATTTTTATGAAAATAACTATAATAAATAAAATCTTAAGAATCATCTTTGAAAACAGATATAAACAATTTCTTTATATAACTTATTTTTTTATATATAAGTGATTTGTCTGTCGGTTTGTTTTTGTGACTTCATCTTCAAAAAGCTTTTTTATATTAATATAAATATTAAAAGTATAGATTAGTAAATTAAGAAAGAGGAAATTTGGATGAAGCCTAACTTTATTATGGGAGCCTAATAAAGGTGGGAGGCAAAAGGGATCGTTCCCCTATCTTCGAAAAAATATATCATGTTAAATAAATTTAAAAATTTAAGTCATTCAGTTTCTCTAAAATTCATCAATTTTCCTTATTATTAATTAAATAAATTAATAGAAATTAAATACCCCACCTTTGGGTTAGTACCCCAGTATGATTATTTTATACTGAACTACGTTTTAGAAGTGCACCTATATTTATTTATATATAACTCATCGTTATGTTTAAAAAAAATATCTACTGAGACATTTTTTCTTTGAAGAAATTCAAAATTATTTTTTTTGTTTAGTCTTTTCGGCATCTGAAGCCATATAGACTTTAAACAATCACATTTATATTATTTAAGATACGAATTATCGAGGCATTTTTATTTCTAACAAATGATATACAATTGTTATAAATACAATTTCATCTACCTGACTGGGATCCGAACCCACACCCGATAGCCCAAACCTCTCGGCTACGGAGTAGGGAGTCAAAAGTATATATTTATTAATATAAAGTTGTATAACGAAACAATGTAATAGAGTTTTCCTTTGCAAATTTAACATTGGTCTCTATACTAATATTTGATTGAAAATTTAATTTAATTTAGAAGCTGCGCACATTATATTTTTGCTGTCATCTAGCGAGTTTGATTGGAAGTAAAACATCACAAGAAATTTATTTGAACCATCCTTATTAATAAACGTTCAACTTTTCTTCTCAAAATAATTATTAAAATTTTTTTGGCAGTTTTGCTTTTGTTTTACGTCCTTCTTTTTTTATTTAATATGTTTTCGATGTTTGTAGAAATATATCCTTATTTGAAATAAATAAAAGAAATATTTTGATAACATTTTTTTTGTTTCTCTTTTTTAATAATAGTTGGAAATTGGTGTGGATTTCACGTAAAAATATTAAAAGAATTCAAATGAGACTGGAGTTTAGTTTAGTTTGACGGACAGTCGGGCGGCCAACCAAGACAGCGTGGCGGCATCCGAAATAGAATCTGTTAATCCTTACGGATTCTGGAGTGTTGCGATGCGTTGGGTTAGAAAAAAGAAAATAAAAAAGAGAGAGAGAGAGAGAGAGAAACACTTGGCTGCCACTAATTTTGGACGAGCTCCCACGCAAGCAAAACGAAGAGTCGATCGGACCGATTGGCGATCGGCGCCATCGCTTCAGATATGATAAAAGACGAGCGAAGCTTTCGCGGATTGGTCAGTCCAAGGCATCGTAACGATGGTGGGGACAAAAGGAGGAGCTGGGACAAGACCAGCAGGTTCCTGTGAATTATATCAGAACGCGAACAGAGAACAGTTGCTCGGTTATAAGTCAACCTGAACAGGTAAACAAGCCTAACGACGATTGTGTGCATCGCTCCTCCCTGGACAAAGGATCGGCACAGCTCCACCTCCTCTTTCTCCTGCTCCACCTCCTCCTCTCAGCTACCTAACCTCCTATCTCCTTCTGTCTGCTACTGCAATAAAAATAATGACGAGAAATTACACACTTACTCTTTTCAAGGTGGTAGTTTGCTTGTCCCTTTTAAAATTCCGCCAAATAACCAACTTCACAAACCCATCATCAGATGGAATATATCAAGCATCATTAAGGGGACTCCATTCTTTCTCAACGGAAATTGGGGAATTTTAGGGCAATCTAACCCTTATAGTTCTGTCCTTCGACATTTTATTATATATTTTTAGAAGATAAATCGTTTTTGGTAGCCCGGTTTCTTCCCTTGAGTCATTTCTCTTCCTAAAAATTTTCTATTGAATATACAAGAGTGATTATTTTTAAAGATAATTTTGTAGTTGATGAACTTAATGTTTGGTTATTGGTTGTCGGAAACCTATAAACTTATTTTTTATTTAGAACAACATTTTTTATTTAAGACAAAAATCTTAAAAAGCACTAAAGATGATTTTGTATCTCGTGATCTGAGACCATCTAGACATTAAAAATACTATAATTTAATTAATAGGCCTATTTGATAACCGATTTCATAGCATCCTTCTTAATATTAAGTGGTTTTAGTTTATCCTATCAAATCTTATGAATAAATTTTTTGATGATTTGAATTCAAAGTTGAAAATTTTAATCACTCTTACCAGTTTAGAGTTTTTAATAAGTTTATAAAAGTTTATTATTGAAGGTTTTCAAGACTAACAAAAGAACAAAAGACACCTGTCCAGAAGCGATCACATTTGGAATTTTCATATTTTGCTGTTTAATTTTTTTTCTATTCGCATAATTCTGAACTTTTTAATAAACATGAGCAAAATTTAAAAAATTTAGTGAGGCTAAATTATAGAAGAAATTGGAATTTATAGATTAAAAAGGAACTCTTCAACTGTCTCCAAATCAGCCATTATTATAAAATTTAAGAGAAAAAATTTCCTTTTCGATGATGAATTTTTTTGACTTTTCAGCATTGGAGGCAAAAGATTACGTATATATTTATAAGACGTAAAAACGTTATATTATCTTTCAAAATTGGTAGCCACTATGATTTAAATAAATTTAATCGCGGAGGAGGGAAGCGAACCACAGACCCTTAGAACATGAAGACCACCTCTGAGCTAAGGGACAGAGAGGGATTCATTTTTAGGTTTACTAATATTTCATTCAAAATTATAATAATTAAATATCCTAATTGTGTTCTTTATGGCTGAAGAATTTTCTAAGTTCAAGTGATAAGTGATAACAAAAGACTAATATTTCCATTTGACTTTTAGAACGCAAATCACGCACTTCTTTAAGACATGGAAATTCGTTAAAAATTCATGAGATGTTCTTCTGTTTTTTCACTCTATGCAAGAGAAGTGCAAATCAAGAATATTACTTTACTCATTAAATAAAAAAAATTA
>JAAAKE020084047.1:0-22830 GCA_010014785.2 Anisolabis maritima | reverse complement strand
CCTAAAACCTATCATTTAAGTTTCTTAAGTGAACAATTCAATTTTTTAATATTAAAAATTATGTATATGTTACATAAGGGGGGGGGGGGCATAAGAATTTTAGAAAGGCTTAGGTGGGGCATGGCACAAAAAAGGTTGGGAAACACTGATCTAAAGCAAACTTTTTAATCTTCGAAAATGGTAATGATTTTTTTCCTTTGAACATCACAGTATTTTGATCTGACTAAATATAATTTGCTGACTTTTCATTATTCTCTTGTTTGCATCTCGTGGTTTATTGAATATTTAAATTTCAAGCCGAGAGCAATAAACATGAGAATGAATGGCGCATTGCAAACATGGAAATAAAACAACTCGATTAATCTGTGCCAATTGCATCCCACTAGTGGAATTTGTTTTCAATTTATTATCGTCACTTAACATGACTGCTAATTTGCTTTCAACATCACACTTTGGTGTTTTTTTTTAACATGATTAGGTAAATCAGTTTTTTTTTTTTTTTTATCTTTTTTCTACTTGCGAACCCCGAAAATTTAAGGGCATGTATAAAACACCCCTGATTGTTAAACCTTTACGTTTGGAGATTTTGTCTTATTATTTCTAATATTTATTCATTAGTTATTAGTATTAATATTTTAATAGTAACCATTATGGTGGGTAATTTCTAGTTAATATTTCGCTTTAACGTAATGCTTATGCATAATGATTTCTCGGTATTTTTTCTATATCTATTTTTCTTACGCCGCATTAAGGCTAGAATTCCGCGTGAATTGCGAAATTACATTTGGCCACACTGTTGTTCTTTGATATTTCTCAGAAAGTTATAGGGGCAGGTAAAGGTTTAAATAAAAAATTGATTTATTTTTCAACGCTTCGGATGTCGATTTCACCATCATCAGGACAATATAATATATATAATATATATAATATAATAGGGTGCCAGCAAAGTTTGATTCCCCTTTTTTTTTGCAATAATCAAAAGAGGATCTTAATATTTATAATTGTCACTCTCTTTAAATAATTAATATGACATACCCCTCCCTTGGGGCGTGGGTTCGAATCCCAGACAGCCAGATTAAATTTATTTAAATCAATTGGATACTAATGGATATAAATAAATATGCCTGGATAATACGTATCGCTTTAATCTTTCTACTTTCCAGCAAGCTAATATGCACGAATTTATGCTCTCCATGATAATGATACTTATTTTTAAGGATGACATTTTATTTTGGCTGTATAATAACAGAAGGTATCTTTTTTATTTTGGTTTCAATAATTAATATTTTAATATTTTTTGTTCAAGTCTTCACGTCCCTAATCCTTTTATTATTTGACGCTTGATGGTTGAGAATCAGGGCTATAGTAAAATAATTTATTTTTCCCCTTCGAATAATACCTCTTTGAGTTTTGTTTGTTATATGTCATTTATATTCCATAAATTTACTAATGTAGAAATGGGTTTCACCATTTAAAAAGTTCAACATCCTTTAATATTACAAAACCTTTATTCAAAAATTTTTTCTAATTTTTTTTTTATTCATTAAAAATTCATAACAAGTTTCAAATGAGATATTTTATTAAAACATAAACTTTTCCAAATATAAGTTTTTTTTTAATTAAAAAAAAAAAAAAAAAAAACGGGAAAGAAGAAGTTCTCTCATCGAAATTCGCCTCTTGAATTTAATATTCGATATTTTTTCGAATTCATTGAACTTTTATTAATGACTATCTGACCATCGAGTTGAGCCTTTGACCCTTGGAATGAAATGAACACGTGTTAACTAACACTTGGGAGGGGGTTCAGGACCCCCCAAACGATACTCAGATATATTTATAACACCCCTCCCCCACTTAACACTCACCTATCTAGAAATAGGCTTCGCCCTTCTCTCTCTCCCCCTCCCCCCTATTTTATCCTATTCCAAAAAGCACCACAGATGATTTAAAAAAATATATATTCATTCTTCCTCAAAGATATTCGATTTTAAAGATACCCACTTGGTGGTTAGGAGAACCAGGCTTAGTTTAAAACCAGAATGACATTTTTTTTTTTTTTTTTTGTCTTTTCGGTATCTGAAGCCATATAGTCTTTAAACAATTCAATTATTTATTATTCAGATAAATGATATCTTAAAAATTCTTTTTCAGATTAAGAATATATTAATTGTTTTTTAATAATATAAAAATACAATATATAATTAAATTAGTCAATTTACATACCGGGTTTTTCCGTTAAGAAGCCCATGTGCTTTGTATTTGGTTTTGGGGTTTTTAGGGACCTTTTTGTAATTGTACAATAACAGAAACCCTCTGATGTTTTTTTAAATAATAATAATACAGGTATGTAGAATTTCATACTATTTCTATTTTTATAAGATGCAAAAAAATATCCATTTCATTATTCAAATAATACCAATTAATATAAATAAATAAGGAGGGAATTTAAAGGTCTCAGATGCCGAACAAAAAATTATTCAAATAACGCAAAATTATGTTTTATCCAAAAATAAATCCCGCGGGCTTTTATTTGGAAAGCAAGATCCACATATAAGCCCAAATGGGCTTCGGGTGGCCCTCTTTACTGAAAAACCCGGTACTATTATTTTCCAAAATAAAAATTGAAACCTAAGGCACGCGTCACCTATAAAAAGTAATTTAAAATTTGTATTCTACTGCTGTCTATTTTGTATTGTATCTCAATAACCAAATCAATTATATATTTATTAGCACTATAAAAATATTACTGAGAAACGCCGGCTTAAGCTAAGCGCCCACTGAGATGGATCGCGTTGCAAAATCCGGCTGGCATATTCCTTTAGAGCAACGCCCAACTGGGACGCACTGCAAAAATTCATCCTAGTTGGCGTTACTCCAAAGGAATATGCCAGCCGGATTTTGCAACGCGATGCGACCCGATCTGCTTCAGTACGCCTACTTTCAATCACTTTTGTGGTCACTTAAGCTTTCACAATCGTTATCGTTAATAAATAAATTACATTGTGGTTTATTTGTATTAAATATAACGTTTCATTCTGTGACCTTCATCAGGTACAATTCAGATTCAAATCAGTCTTGAATCTAGACATTTATAATCTGAAGTTGTCTATGTGTAAGACGCCAGCCGAAACGTTATATTTAATTCAAATAAACCAAAATGTATTAAATATAATGTTTCGTTCTGTGAAAAACAAATCCCCCCCCCATCTTTCGAAATCTCCAAAAAAAAAAAAAAAAAAAACTACATAGAGAATATAAATAAAAATATAGAGAAGGAAATTCGTATGGAGTTGAATAAAATTTTAAACGTTATTAGAAATTATCAAAAATATTATTTTATTATTATTATTTTTTAGAAATTATTTAAAACTAGAACTACAAATGATTTATTACTACGATGTTCTTTTTCAAATAGAACTATTCGTAATTTTTTTTTTTTTTACTACTCGAATACAATTTTGTTTTGATATTATATCAAATAAAATTCAAAGTATTATAAATAGCGCTAATCTTTAATTATTTTTCTCCATATTGATATAAATTTTGTCCCTAGTTTGGCACATATAAGAAAGTGGAGATACAACTTTGAAAGAGATAGATTTCCTATGCCAGGTCTCATTTGAATAAATTACTAACTCTAATCTATATAAATATTGACTCATCAAAAAAAAAAAACCTGAAAAAGGTTAAAAAATGTTTTACCGAAACCGAGAAAAAATAGACATGAATAAATATTTATTTTAATTTGTTAAATAAAAAATAAAAAAAAAATGAACTTGTTTTTTTAGCTTCTTCCATCATGATTCATGATTATTCATCTTTAATCCATATTTAATTTGAAGATCGAGATTTTCCAATTACGGGATAAGGTAAAAAAAAAAAAACCAATAAGTCTTCTTTAATTGCATAAATCAAATCCCTTGATCTCTTTGACCAAGATAAATATGAATTTGTATTCGATAGGTAATGATGTCGTTTCGTTCTTTTCCAAACCCGTTCTTCTCCTTATTAAAAAGGATTTCTGCACATATCTCGTAATATTTTCTCAATTCGTTTGGAAGTAAATATTGTTTGGTTGTCCTCTCGACCCACTTACCAGCCTCATCGTCTGTTTCTCTTCATTCTTCCGTCTCCTCCTCCTCCCTTGGGGGAGTATTTCCTTTTCCTCTTTCAACTTTCCGTCGTCCTCTCGAAGGAATACAGAGCACTCACTCACTCCCCGAGTCGTTTATTCTGTTTCTCGTCAATTATCCGACTAAATAAAAATTTCAATCGACTGGTGGAGATGTTAGTGCCCCAGGTAAAACAAGACCTTGACCCTTTGCGATATAAATTGTAATTAATCCTAAGAGACTCATATATTAGTAAATTAGATGCTGTGACATCATTCATTATGCTATTTATAGTAAGCCATTTAACTTATAAATTAACGGCTCATTTAGAAAGATTTTTTTAATTTATAAAATTTCCAACTGTTTATGAGTTTGTTTATTATAAAAATTCTATTATTAACAACTAACAATGTTAGAAATAATTAAGAGAAAGGTTGTTTTTAATTGGTCTCTTTATTAAGTCATGTGATTTAACTTTTTTTTATAATAATCGGAGATGAACGAGAGTTGGCCATTTTAGAACCAGTCATATTAATCGAGGAAAGATCAGTGATTAATAGGCGTTAATCTTCATCATTCCCGCCCAGTTTATTATCAACCCCCACAAACGGACGTTTCGGACTTCTTCATCAGGACCCTGCATATAAAAGTTTCACATTCTTCAAACATATTTAATTGGGCAAATTTCAATATAAAAAATAAATACGAAAATATAAAAATTTTTATTTCTTTCTTTATTACGCCAACAAATCTGCCAAATCAAAACAAATATTTAGCCCATGACCCTTCGCTCAGAGGTAGAGGTCTTGCTTCTTGATCCAAAAGTTAGTGGTTCCCTTCCCGTCCCAAGCGACAAAAATTTATTTAGATCATATTAGCTACCAATTGGTTTAAATAAGGTTGGAAGGGTCTAAATGGCCTCAGGTGTCGAAAAAAATTTTTGTTTTAATTTGGAATATTTATTGGCACAATAAAGAAATTTTATATTTTCGTATTTATTACTTTCTATTACCTATTATGTAATATATAGCATAGGGAAAGTATTGCAATTGCAAAAAATCGATATCGAGGTTTCAACGGAAATACAAGTTTTGAGGTCCCCAGAGTCTAAAAGTGGTATGTCTGTGAGTGTGTGGAAAAAATTTCTCAAGGCTGAAATTTTATATTTAAGCTGGCTTCCATGTCGCTGGTGTTTCAAAAGTTTTCATTAAAATCTGACAAGTAGTTCTAGTACTTTAGTAATGTATTTACAATTGTTTTTTCGATTTTCTCAAAATTCGCTGCAACGATTTTGATTAAAATTCAAAAAACAATTTATTAACCCTTAACCCCCCCCCCCCCCAAAAAAAATTCTTTGGGGCTCATTTGATTGATGTAGTTTGTTAATTTATGGTGAATTTCTCTTAAACCATTTTGACAATTTTAACTGTACATATAATAAATTAGAAAATTCTTAAGATGTATTAATTATTTTTTAAAAAAAGTTTCTTGTTAATATCAAATTCTTAATTCTCATTTACTTGCATTCGATAAGGACTCACTTTTTATTTTTTACAATAATTAAATACTCCCATTGAATTTCGTAATGAGTGATGTTTCCAAATTTAATCAATTCCATGTGAGGCAGTCGTGAAGACGAAAGCGTTGGGATTAAGGGCGGATGATAACCTGACGTGTAAATCATCTTCCAGGAGAAAACATCTTTTATTTACATTTATTTTATTATTTGCATTCGTTTTATTAACCCCTCTCCCCCTCTCCAAGATAATTTTTTGAAATCCTAAATTAGTTGTGGCACGTGCCTTTGCTTCGCTAATTATATAAATTGAAAACTGGCTCTACTTCTAATCCCTGTGCGAGAGAATAGGTTTATTATTTTTTTTTAATTTATTATTTTCTGAATATTTTGCCACTAGGAGAAAAATTCCTGATTATTAAATAAATTTTTTATTTGTTTACAAAGGATCCACTATAATTAATTCATTAAAAGGAAGTCCAGTTCTTTGACAACACAAAATTTTTCGCTGATAACTAAATATATAAAGAAACGTCGATTTTATTTTCATCAGTGTCAAATCACTTTCTTCTAAGAAGCCATTTTTTGCACTGTGGCTTTTTAAAAAAATATTATATTTCTTTTTGATTTAATTATGAAGAGCCCGGATGTATATTGAACGCCTCTCCATTGACATCTTTAGTTATATAATAAAAAAAATAAAATTAAGCTATAAATTTTCTATATTTTTTTGATAAAAGAAACAGAAGGAAATATTTGTAGTTTTAGATGATATATTTAAAGGAAAATATATAAACTATAAAACGTTAATTTGAATTTTTGTTTATATATCTAGGCCATAATTTAGCGCGTCAAAAAATATTAATTCAGTCCCATTTTAAAAATAATCTTGAGAGTTCAGTGACTTATAATCTAATCTATCCTAAAAAACATTTGTTTCTTCCGATCATTTGCAGGATGGTCTATCATCATCACCTAAATTTACTCTTTCAAACTGTAAGGTAGGCTATAATTAAAAATTAAAAATAATATAATAAATGGCCCCACTAAGCTGAAATTTTGGATAATTTTTAGTGTCATTTATGCAGCCTATGAAACATACTATGGATTGCATAATTCGTTCGTGTTTGGTTTCTAGACGGCAGGCAACCCAAACGACCAACTCATTTATGGATTTTCCGATTAATTGGTCCAGAACTTCTCTTGAGCGGATTGGACCTCCGCAGTTGTTAAACCTTCCTAAAAGTGGCTGGTCCGCTCTGGAAAAGTTCTAGAGCAGAGGTCCGTAACAAGGGGGGGGGGGGGGGGGGCGAAATGCTTAATAAAATAAAATAATTTTTGTTTTGCCCTTTTTTTTTTTAAATTTTATTATTTTTAATTATAAATTATAAGAAAGATGTTTTTTTAATTAATTTGAATTTTGTATTTTTCTTCGTTAAGGTTAACATAACGGTTTAAACAACACATTTACATATTTAATTATTTTTGTTTACAGTAAACGCAGTACAATTAATTTAAATAAACAAGGCCTCAGATGCCGAAAAAGACTTAAAAAATTAAGTACAGGCACTAAAAGTAGTAAAAAATTTTTTATTCATTACCACTATTTTTTTTTTTACTACAACATTTTTCTTGCTTGGAAAGGAGGGAATTATATTTTGCAGTTTACTGAAAAGGAGGAATTAAACTAAAAAGTTTGGGAAACACTGCTCTAGAGCAATTAATCGAAATATCCATTAATGAGTTGGTCATTTGGGTTGCTTAACTTCCACGATGCAAACGCGAACTAATTTAGGCCCCCCCATTGTTCTTAGGATTAGGGCTGACTTAAGAGGGTAGTTAAGATTGTACCCAGGCCTGTCATGGTTACATAAAAGGCGTATAGTTTTAACTTATCGGAAAAATTGTATTTTTGGGTAATTTTATTTTATGGCACAAGTTTTGAAAAGTTTGCGAATCACTACTATAAATAATTATATAAATTTTCACTGGGACCCTCACGTCCTGAAGAACAAAGAACCTATAAATTAATTTTTAATTTTTGGCCTTAATTGACCAATTTATCAACTTGAATTTTTTTTATTGCTTGTTGTTTTGCGTTTCACTCATCAGATCATAATATATCATCTCTTTAATAAATTCAATAAAATGAATCGATTAATTCATTTAAAATGAATCTTTGTTTTTGCATTTTTCATGCAACTAGGACATTTAAGAAAAATACAATTTATATATGTATTGAGCTAGAATAATTTACATAAATACTACACTCAGGTGATTTTGCCATTAAAGGACCCATCTTCAAGAAACAACCTACTTTTAAAGATGTTTTTAAATCATTTGCCAATTATAGGAAAATTATTTTCTCTTATTTAATGAAATAAAATGATCGTTTTTCTAATATTTATTTTTTAACTATGTTATTTTTTTTATTTTATTAAAATTTAAATCTTTAATTTAATTATACTTATTAATACTCATTTTCTCTTATAAATAAATAAGTAGAAGTGGGCGGAATAGTTTTCAAAAAATTATTTATTTATTAAAATTGTTCAAAAAATAAAATCCCTAATGAGGATACGTGTGCGAAGGGCAGTTATCATTTGGTCGTCCGTTTTTTTTCCCTTTAAACTTTTTCATTAGTATTCATTCACATAGGGGAAAGGAGAGAGGGAGGAAGGATATATAAGGGCAGCTCGCTCCGTCTCGGTTCGATGGAGTAAAGCCACAGAGCAGGACGCATCTCATGACTCTTTTATACCTATTCAATATTTGATTTTTTTATTCTATTATATTTCGGTTTATTAACAAATTATTTAAAATAAAGGAGATATAATCAACTTTCAATACATCAATAGCGAACTGATTTTGTTTTATAATTATAAAATATATATAATTTTTTATTAAATAAATGAAATTTAAAATAAGTATTTTAATAAATATTTATTATTTACAAATAATTTTATAAATTTTCACTCGAGCCCTCACGTCTAGATACCAGGCTTCTTCTTATAAATAAGTTCAAATATTAATATAACGTTTTTTGTTCTGGAAGACAGGGGGATGTGAACGCGAGAAATAAATCATTCTTTTAGCCGATCGATTTTGCTTTATTTAAAGCATCGTCGGGCCTTTATTTAAATTACTCTTTTCTCAACGCAATGTCTGATGCTTTAAATAAAGCGAAATCGAACAATTTCTTTCTCACTTGCCGCCCTCTCGACCTCCCCATATCCCCCTGCAATATTCGGACCTCATCATGGAGTTATACGTTTTACGTTTTTGTTATTTTTTAGGCGCATCGCCCAGAATTGGCTAAGTATTTCAATTCGATTAAATGCTCATTTAAAATTAATTAAAAATTAGGTGAAATTTAAGACGGAAATTTATAGAAAATATGTCAATTTAAATAAAAAATTTCTGTGAAATTTTAAAATACAAGTAATTGAAATTGATAATAATTTGATAATTTTTTATTTAAATATATTTTCTATAAATTATTAGTCTTAAATACCTGTTTTATTTTAAATTTTAATAAATTTAGTAAAGTAAAATTTACCTGATTTTTAAAAATTGAGCATTTAGCCGAAATGTATTTGAAATACTTTCCAGCTCTGCCATCGCCCTCTGTCAAAACAAAAATAAGTCGAAAATTTTAATTTTATATTTGCATCTGGAAATGAAATTCAGTTTTTATTTTCAAGTTTTTTTTTTTTTTTTTTTATATATTTTTTATCTTCAGATTTTGAGTGAATTTACTCTTCGTCCATATATATTTAAATTTAATTGGAGCCATTTTAATTTAAAACTGGATGGGAAGCGAACCACTGACCCTTCGAACATAAAGCAAGAGCTTCGCCTCTGCTGGACAAGAGCTTTTAAAAATTGATTCTTAAAAAAATATTTTCCTTTCCGATAAAAAAAATGTAATACTTAGAAACCTATGTTCTGGATATTTCACATCTGGCGTTTATCCTCGACTTTGATGTCCATTTTTTAAAAATTTCCTTTAGATTTAAGTTTGTCAAAATATTAGTAAGATGAGTGAAAAGAAACTCGAGGGAGAAAGAGACAGCAGAGAGCTTTGGAAATCTAATTGACATTTCCTTTTGATACGGTTTGATTTTTAAAGAATCCACTCTAGCAACAAAAGGAGTCAACTTGTGTGTGGGAGTTGATAAAAAAGGAAGGATGGGAAGGTCGGTGGGTGTCGGGTTTTGGTGTTGTCCGTTCGGGAAACATCTTGTTATAGATGATGAGGAGGGGGGCCACACGTGCCTTGCATCCGCCGGAATACAAATCCTCGCCATCTTGATTTGGATACTTATTTTCAATCTCAAACCAAAATACTTAAAATAGGCTATATTTAGATAGACATTTTTGTCTTTGAAAAAGTATAATTTTCATCAATAATACATCTAGATTTATTCTTGGAATTTTTTTTCTACATGTTTCATATCACGATGAGCTCAAAACATATAAATTGACAAATCTTAAAAATAATTCTTTTCTAATGTCTTGATCATATCTACATAATAAGGAAACCTACAATTGCATCATTTATACAAATATTTATCGACGCTACAATGGTGGTTGTGAAGAATAATCGTAAATATATAAGGACAGGCCATTCTTTTTGTTCTTAGAGAGGATTTTTATTTGGATTAAACTTGATATTCTATATATATTTGATTACAATTAGTAAAGTAATTCTTTACTTGCAAAAAATAATTGCATTTTTAAAGATATGTGAAAAGGGAAGGAAGTCAGCCAGTAGGGTAGTCTCTATCACATTTTGGGAGTTTTATTTTTATTTATTATTACCCTACTGGCTGACTTCTTAAATAACTATAGCACATTTTAAAAATTTAAAATCTTCATTTGATGAAAAGAGGGACCCGTTCGTTTGCTCTTTACCTCATCTGAAGTGGGAATTTATCAAAATCACTATGTATTTTGAGAAAGTTAGCGAAGACCATCCTTAGGAAATAACTTATCAACTAATAGATTCGCTCTGTCTCTTTATGCAAGCGTAGAGGTCTCACCTCAGTATCAAAGGTTCGCTTCCCGTCGACAAAAATTCATTTATATTATATTGGCTATCAATTAATATAAATAAATAAGGATCAAGTATATATAGCCTCAGATGTTGACAAAGACTAAAAAAAAAAAACTTATCATGAAAAATTAGTTCAAGATTATGACTGTCTTACAAGTGAATATAAAAACGATGTTTTCAGTCTCTTGTAAATTGCGGCAATCCCTGACCTGTGAAAATTTCAAGTAAATAACTCAGAGATTGAGAAGAAGTGATTTCCTATTGAAATAATATCTTATCTTGACGATAGAAAGATTACGATTCAAATATTGCCTAAAGAGAAAGACAGTTTTGAGTTGTGCCCATGTGGGCCAAGGCAAGCATACACCGACCACCTGCTTCCGTTTCCGGAACAGGATACGGGATCCTGGATTGGCAAATGTCTCCCACCCCTCATATAACAAAAGTAATAATAAAATGGACCAATAATTTCTATTAACACCTCAGCATCCAAATGGGAATTATTCCCTTTATCTTAAGTGAATCATTTCATCTCATGAGTCACTGCAAACGGATATGGAATACACTTTATCATCCTTTTCAAAAGTTTTCTCCCCTCCCCTTCTCCTTCGCCAAGTTCGATTTATTTTAATCTGGTTAGATCAAATAGAAATGTACGGAATATAAATGAATATTTTGATAAATTATTATTCAAAAAAAAAAAAAAAAAAAGTTAATCTTGAAAAGGATGTTTGTCAAAATGTCATTTCGATCTTTTAAAAACCTACTTTCATAAAATTTTGTTTATTTTTCTTCGCTCATCCTTTCGATATTTTTTTTTTTTTTGTATTTCACTTATCAGTTAGGAAATTTTTTTCAGGCATCACGGATGAAGATAATCCATTAGAAAACATTGATTAAACATCAACGGAACGTTCGATGGTCAAAAAAAATTATATCTACAATGATCAGGTCATTGATCAGAAAAACCTCTGAGGGGAGGAGGTAAAAGGTCAATGACCATTTATGGAGATGAACTCAGGTGTTTCGGAATGAGAAAAAGGTGGAAAAATCAATTTACTAATCCAGAAATAAGTATCGAGAGAGTATTTTTAAAATAAATTGTTTCCAAAAATATCTCGTTTTTTTTTAATGAAAGATATTATATTCATACCAAATTTGATGCGATGGATCCAGCAGGTGTACCTGTATAAGTAGGACATTAAACAAATCTATTAATTCAATCAAATTTTTATTTAAAATAAAATTTTTCATTATCATTTCGTTCCTCTTGTTTGGTCGAAATATTGAAAATTTTTTTCTTATTTTTTTATGTTAGATGAAGATTTTGAAGAGCTACTTGATTTTGATCTAGAAATTAAATTATTTATAGGATAATTTTATTATTATTAATTCTTGGGCCATTCCATTTATATCGGGATATATTCGAATTGAATTTTTATTAATATTCTTTTTTTTTTAAGATGAGTTGGGTTGGGTAGCTGTACGCAGTACAGTTGTGTATTGTAATATACAACAACTCTATCTGCAAATTCATTGATATACGAGTGTACATTGAATATGCATATAAATGATTATTTTAAATTTATTTGGTAAAGTTTTTGTGTTTTTTAAATTGATGGCTCAATTCAGCTCTAATGATTGAACTAATTAAAGGCGAAACGTCTGTGAGTTTTATTTCGATAGAGGCTACTCTATTGGCTGACTTCCTCTCTTTTCTCTCATCTCTTAATATCCTTTTATTTAGTGATAGTTTCTTTAATAGTTATATGTGAGCATATTTTGTCGATGGGCTGACGGACCATATGGTCGGAAATTGAACCTGGAATTTCCAGCCTAGTCAGGGTGTCGGTTTCCTTTGGACCAGATCACAGCCCCACATTCACAAATAACTCTTAAATATTATAAAATTTGTTTCAATTCGGGCTGTAATCATGACTAGAGAAACATAGACTCAGAAAGACGATTCTATTTTTTTTTTTTGACTTTACTATATATAAAAAAAGCAAGATCCGAACCTAGGTCCTTTGATACTAGATTCTTTCTCCTACTAAACGCAAAAATTTTTCATTTAGAAGTCTTTTAACATGGAATGACCCATTTAAAAATTTAATTTTTAAGCATAACTCAAATGTTTTGTGGCTACAACATTTTTTAAATTTCTTTTAATAACTTCAGTTAAATATTTTCTAAGAATAATGGTAAGGCCCTGTTTAACGAGGAGTAAAATTTAAAAAAAAAAAAAAAACCAAGCACCAAATGAAACATCGTTAAACTATGTCATCTTAATGTCTAAATAATAGCGATAGGTGAAATAGAACATGTAATATATTTGTTTTATTTTATAACATGTATAATTACTTTTGTTTATATATAGTGGCGAATCCAGGAGGAACAAGGTCCCTCCAAAGTCAAAAAATTGCAAATTTTCAATAAAAATATGAAAAAAAAATTTCAAAAATAATAAAGAAAAACTATATAAAGGCTATACAATAAAAATATTTTATTTTGGGGTCAGTTGATTCCCCCTCCCCCCCTAAAAAATCCTTGCTACGTTACTGTTTATAGTCATTTCTGATTGCTAATATGGGTTTATATTCAAATAAATAAGTTCTCTATCTGATCATTTCATTTGACAATTTATTATATCTTCTTGGAAGAAATATAGATTTTACTATTATTTCAAATCAATAAAAAAATATAATTTGGCTTCGATAATAATAATTAATAACATCATAATCTTATATATTATAATACATATATATTCTAAATATTAATAATACTGAGAGTTCATTCCTAGCTCATATTTTAACAAATAGCAACAATGTAGAAGGCAATGATAAACTGTAGGAAAGATATTAGTGCAAATGAAGATAAAGCCTTTTTTTGCAGGCATGTTTTCTACTGGCACCGTGATATTTATTCACACGCAACATTACTTTAACTCTAACTCAATACCAGAATAATAATTTTTTACCTTCTTCCTCCAATAGGACGAACTGACGAGTTTGTTCTCACCTGACGGACATTTGATTGTCCTTTTCGTGGTCTTTGGGGAACTGGAATTTGTGCGGCAATTCCCTAAATTAAAAATATTATATATAAATAAGTTTTTAAATTTTATTTTTCCCTTATATTCTCTAATTACTCGATACGGAGCTGCTCCTCGTTGAAAATTAACACTCGATTCTAGTTTTTTCTCTTCCTCTAAAAGACGTATATTTTCTGCATCGAAAGGGACCACTTCGGGTATAATCGGTTTATTAATTCTATCTTTTAACTAGAAAATATTTTTAATAATTTACAAATATAATAAAAACAATGAATGAATTGATTTTAATTTTGGAAAGCTTTTACATTACATACTTTAGTGTTTTTTACTTAGGAAGGATCATTCCCATTTTCCTACCCTAAGAAGAAACTTTATATTTGAAATTTTTTAGTGGATTTGAATCTGAATTGCCAAACTATTTTTTAGATTCGAAAATTAAATCGTAAATCTCCTATTTACAGCCTTATAAAATGGATCAGTGAAAGTTGACTGAATTTTACTTACAATTGAGTAAATAAATTTATTAGGTAGGCAACTCAAATAACCAACTCCCCAATGTGTTCTTCGATTAATTGCCCCAGAACTCCTCTAGAGCGGACCACAGATGCGTAGTTGTTAAATCTCAATAAAACAATATAAATCTTAAATACAAGTGAGCAAGCATGGCCCACTCTAGGGGAGTTTTGGGGCAATTAATCGAAGAGGTTGGTGAGTTGGTTATTTGGGTTGCACGAATAAATTTATCCTCTCTTGACTAGGAAATATCCCAAAAATAATTCCAAAAACATTAAGTGACTAAACCCAATAATAAATAAATAGCATTTGGGAATAATATAATAATAAACAAACCGAGGAAAAAATTAATGACTTGAGGTTGGCTAGGGAAAATTCTTGTGTAAGAAAAATATCAAAAAATGTCCCAAAAACAAAAAATATAATTCTCACCGCTTGATAACACTTTTTGACATCTCGATCTCGATCATCTTTCAGAAAACTACTCACTCTCTGATATTCCATGGATAACTTACTATCTCCTGGTGATCGTAACATATTATGTAGAATTGGAAGCATATTTACTAACATCAACCGAATATTTGCAATCTACGAGATTCATTTTAGTATTCGAATGTAATTCATATTGAGAAATACATTTATTATTATTTATTTACATTATCCTTACTGCATCTCAGCAAATGGAGAAAATAATGTTCTTTGAAATATTTTGCTGAAAACATTTGGCTGGCAATTCTCATAAGGCGGATATAAATAGCTCGGCTATAAAAATTCTGACTGAAAAAGCGAAAATTTTTATTGAAATAAGAATGCAAGTTATTAATATTACTAAAGTAGAGTGGAGTTTACATTAGCGGTACTCGCCTAAAATTTAAGCTTGAATACACGATAAATGAAAAAGAGACATCATTAATAATGAATAAAAAATATATATATATATATATATATATATATAAACTAAAAAAAGTAATTCCAAATTATTTTTTATTATTGAAATGATTAAACTAAATTAATTAGGAGTAAAATTCAAGGGTTGTTCAAATCATGTTGTTTTGAGACTGATTGCTCAATTAGTTTCTTGCGGTATATAGATTTTCCCACCCTTTATTTTCCATACTATTTAACTTTGTTATTTTTACTTTCTTTATTAAAAAAAATCCAAGCAATTTTCCGATTCTTTGAAAAAATAATAAAGTTATGAGACATGTAAGATGGGGAAACTATTGCTTCCCCTCTTTACTTTACTTTGATTTTATTTCAAAATGTTTATTAAATTAATATACCTAGTTCCTAGATCTATATTAAGACGGAGATTAATATCGTTACGTTGTGATTGGCGCATATTATAACGCAAGATACAGAGAAGGGCCTGTCCTGCTTGTACTCGGACAGGCAAGGGCCGATCCAAGAACAGATGCCAGTAAACGATGGGCACAAAAGTATTGAAAATGTATTCAGAAGTGAAAAACTAAAAGAAAAAAAAGTGAATCAACTCATTTAATAAAATTAGTAATTACGTCTCATTCACAGCTCATCTTATATTAAATAAGACCACATCATGTTAGCTTTAAGTATTATTTATACCCTGGGGCTAGTCGAAAGCCATTAGTACAAATAAAAAATACACACGTTAATTATTTTTGCCAAATACTATTTTCTGACGCCATTTATGTATGAACTCATAAAATGTATCTTATTAATTCTAAATTATAAAATTCTATATAACAGGTCTAGTTTGAACAAAAGTAGTTGTTTTTTCACAACAATACATGTAAACACATTGCATCACTTAATTGTCACATTTACTTACTCCTAGATAAACAATGCTTTAAGCCAGGTCTTAAACAAGCGTTGTAAATAGGCTTTATATGCTTCCTTCCCTATGATCTTTAAATATTTATATAATAAAATTTTATATTTGCTACGTTAGGAAATTAATAGATCATCATAAAATAACTATTTTTAAAATATTTAAATCGCAATGAAATTCACTTTTAATTTTAAAATCTTAAATAATGTGTTTTTTAAAGTCTTTTTCGGCATCTGAGGGCATTTAGATTCCTCCCCTATTTATTTAAATCATTTGGTATCCAATATATTTAAATAAATTTTTGTCAATGTTGGATGCTCTCAGATGCAAGAGCTCGTATCCGCCTTCCCAGCATATCCCACACGAGCTCAATTGGATTTAAATCAGGACTGCGAGCTGGCCACTCCATAGTTCTCAGGCTAATCTCATTTAGGAATGCGGGAAGAGAACCACTGACCTTTGGTACGTGAGGCGAGATCTCTACCTCTACTCCAAGGGACAGGATAATTTAAATTAATGTTGATTTTGTGGATAAAGAAAATTGTTATTTTTTTACTGAAATTTTTTTTGAGGCCATTTTATTAATTGGTAGGGCGAGATAATAGATAGATAGATAGATAGATAGTCACATAGATAATAGATAAAAGAGCATTGCGATATATCTTAAATTTTTCTCACAATGATATAATCAAGTTCACTAAAAATCGATAACAAGTGAAAGGAATTTCAACGAAATGATATTACGATTATAATATTTATTGTACAAAACAAACAAATAAGAATATGAAATAAATAACCAACTGTTTGCGATCTACTTGTGGACCCTGCTATATGCCACTGGTGTAACCAAGAGATGCCGTGAAGTTACTGGTTGGTCACTTAACTTTCAACAATTAAAAAGTAAAATATTCGAATTTTTTTTTTTTAATTCAAATTTTATTGATATTTAGTGCTATCTCTTCTCTCCACTAAAAATAACTTCAAAAAACGTTTAAGTATAAATAATATTAAAAAATATCAAATTTATGAATAAGTAAAAGGTGTTTTTTATGTATTGTATTTTTTATAAAATGTTATATACATAAATAAATAATGGAAATCTGGCTGAAAGGCTAAAGCCAAAAGTTAAAAATAAATAAAAAAAAAAATTAAATGCGTCTGTAGAGTAAATACTCTTAGAAAGTTATTTCTTAAACTAGTGAAATAGAGAAAAATTAGAATATTTATAAACAGGGACTCACATCTGGTGAGTACGTGGATGGCGTCCTCGAGTAACCTGATCTAAGGCGGATATTTCTTCTGTTCCTCATAAGCCATCTCCCACCCCCTTATCGAGCCTTAGAATTAATTTGGCTTAGATGATAAAATGTGGCTGTCTAATTTATAATTGCTAGGACAGGAACACGCAGCCAGGAGAAAATTAAATAAAACAAAATTGAATTTTTTTTCAATAGTGCTCTTCCTCAGGACAAATAAAAAAGATAAGTATTTTTTAACATTGTATAAAAATATAGCGATAGAGATGCATGCGTTTATAAATTACGATCAAATCAAAATTTTAATTAATTTTCCTTTTATCAAATTTCACTGCAATTACGGGACATGATGATGAGAATATCTATAAAGCAATAATTTTCTATTTATTCAATTAAACTCTCCTTTATATAATAATAATTATAATTATTTATTTTTTGAACCACATTGACTTTTGAAAAGATAAAAACGAGTAAATTTTTAAATAACTCACTTGGGTAAATTGTTCCACTTGTTGAAGTATCAAACAGTTGAGTCTCCAGTTGAGCGAATTACGAACATTCATTTCACATTTGGAAAATGCTGAACCCACTTCATTATTTGATATTTCGCTAGGCGCCATCATCTTCTTCAAATTACCTAATACGGAAGCCAAGACTTGGACCAGTGGCTGTTCAACCAAATATTTTATTATTTTTATTTATTTATATAATACTAGCGCGCAGCCCGCCCCCTGTTTCTTTTGTGGAAATATTTTTTTCGCTTTTTATAATAGAAAGAATCTGAAAATCTGAAAAAAAAATCATAGCCTAAAACCACCTCTTCCCATACCACAAAAATCCGATCACTAGTTTTGAGATCTATACGTTACGACAGCGAGACTGTCTTTTATTTAAGATAGCCAGAAGGGCTACGACCCCAAGGACTTCCCTTTGATTTCTAGTTTTCCCAATTTGGATCCTTTCACATCTTTATTTTGGCTTGGGAAAATATTTTAGGCAGAAATTTTATATTTAAGCGAGGTAGCGTTTTGAAGCTTTTCAATGAAATCAGACGAAGAGTACTAATATTTTATAATACTTTTTTGTTTTTCGATTCTATCCAAATTTGCTCTTACTATTTGATTCATCAATTTTTGAAATGTATCGATCGTTTTTCAGTGATAATTTTTTTTTTTAATATAAATTCCTCTAAATTTTCAAAAGAACTTTTCAAAAGTTAAAATGTTTTTTGAAATGGGCAAAAAAAAACGAGAAAAATTTATTTGTTGCTTTTCCCCCAGCCCAAGATTATATGCCATCTAGATAGCATGCATAAAAAATTTGTAAAATTTTACCTCTAGCACATCTTCGCTTTCATTCTTTAACATCCTTATAATTTCCGTTTTAACAATTCCGGCATTCCTGGCCATCAATTGAGAAATTGCCTCCATTTTTGATGCCATCATTTTACGAACCCCCATATGAGGATCCATACACAATTCCCGAAAAATGTTGTGCAAAAGTTCATCAAAACGATTTCCAGCGTTGATTGCGAAGATAAGCATATCAGGGAAATTGTACGCGCATCGTTGACGAATCTCCACATAATTCTCAGCCTAATGAGATTTTACAAGATTATAATCTTAAATTTATTAAAATAAACAAAAAAATCAAGCACCTGAAGAGCTTCGCGTTCAGAACGTGTGCCTCCAGATCTAGCTACTTGCATGTATGTATTTAGTAAAGTGGCTTTATCATGGTCACTTAAAATACTTGAGCAATTATTACATATCTGTAAATAATAATATTTTGAATTTATTCTAGAAAAGACTCGGTCATTTTGAATAAAAAAGTTTATATGTACATGTATTCCATTGAATAGTTGTCGAGATACCATAGTTTGCAACGAATATTTCTGCACTGTTTATATAATAAAAGAAATAATATTACCGTAGATTTTTTTTTTTTATAAATAAACTACCCCCTTTCCTTCAATAATGCGAGGACCTGCCCTGCTAGAATCTACTTAAAATCAACAGCCATAACTTCCTTTTGTTTTCTTAATTTATTTTAATCTATAGCGATTCTAATTATTTTTACTTTTGTTTAAGGTAAGTTCCACATAATGAAAGTTGTCTACTTTTTTGTAAGCTTTGGCTACTTAAATTTTTGTTTTGTATGATTAAACAAAAATCCATAATTTTTTTCTTAATAATAATAGATGTAAGATTAATGAATAAAATCAATAAACATATTAGAATGAGGAAATAGGAAACGTAGGATTTTTTTCAAGTCTCTTTAGACATCTTAGGGCAGCGTATTGGCTCCGAGAAACGAGACCAGGTTCCCGTTTCTCGCAGCCAATACGCCACTTCTTTCAATCGAAGTCAAGACCTCTCTCTTTCATGGCCTTTTCCACTCCTTCCAGCCATCTTTTCTATGGCTTCCTCTTTTTCTTCTTTCCTTCCCACTTCAGAAGTTTCTGAACGATTTTCCTTTCTTCCATCCTGATGAGGTAGAATTGTTCAAAGGTCCATTGAAGTTTTCTTCCTCTAACGTTTTCGGTTATCGGCTAGTTATAGACTAGCACTTTCATACTCTCCTATGATTGAGTTTATCATTTTGTCTTTTAAAATGTGTTTGCAGTATCTCCTCCAGAAACTCATTTCCACCGCTGTAAATTTTCTCTTGAGCCTTTCATTTATCACGCAATTCTCTGACCCTTAAAGAACAGAGCTCTCTACCATGGATTCAAATGTCTCTTGTTTTTTTTTTTGAGATTGAGTTTTCCCAAAGCAGAACGATTTTCCTTTCTTCCATCCTGATGAGATGTAGTCTTGAGATGATGGCTTTCCCTCTATTTATTTTATTTTGGATATCAGTATCATCTCTTCCATCCGCAGTCAGTGTAACTTCCAGCTAATTATATTCTTTTACATATTCTATTTCACGCCTCTCAATATTCAAGCTCCCACCTTCGCCTCTAAATACTATATAATTATTTACTTTTATCATAATTTATTTCTAGACCCCATTTTTTATACTCTTCTATTACAATGGTTTTCTTAGCATATAATTTCTGCCTTCCACATCTTCAGCCAGCCAATATGACCTGATCTGCTGCAAATAAGAGAGTATATAATTTTGAATTTTCGATATTTACTCCAGCAGCATTTTTTTCGCTAATTGACAAGAACCTCTTGTATATATATCTTTTAAATAAGGTAGGGGATAAGCAGCATCCCTAACTCAATCCCTTAGTCCTCATTTCTTTTGAATTTTCACCAAACTTATACTGTCTTTGTATATTTTTTAAATCTCATATGGTGGTTGACCATATTTTATTTGACTGTAAGGTTTCTCATAACTTTTTATGACACTTTATCATATACTTCTTTTAGATCTATGAATATGGTATAAACTTTCCGATTCCCTCGTAATTTTTTCCGCTAGTTATTTTATTGTGAACATATTGTCCATGTAAGATCTTCCTGGTCAGTTCTTCCATATCCTGTCTTTTAATATTTCTCCGTACACCTTGTCTACAGAAGAAAGAACGCTAATCCTTATAAAATTCGAGCAATCGTTTCTTTTGCATTGTTTTATATATGGAACTCATTATTCAAATATTCCATTCCTTTGAAATTTCGTCGCCCTTCATGTACTTGTTAAAAATTTCTGTTAAAATTTTTTTGCTCTCATAGCTCACATGCGTTACTATAAATAGTTCAATAGGCAAACCTTCTGGACCTGGTGCTTTTAATTCCTCCCCTTTCCCCCGATGATCCGTTTTTGTTATAAAGTTTAAATCGAAAAAATTCAATCAATTTGATATAAAAAAAATCCGGAGTGAAACACTCTAAAAAACAAATAATTACTTTCACTTGACTTATTTGAATCTAAATATTGATTCACTCTTATAAAACTATTTAATTAAAATATAAATTTAATCAAATTCGAATGAAATATTATATAAAGTATTTTAGAGTATAAATTGAATGAACGTCTCAGGTCTTCCAGCTCAAGTCATTATCTATTTCAGGGCATCAAGTGACGAATCATCAAATTACAAATAAATTTACTCTTTTGGGATTTGTACATAATAGTTTTTAATTGGCTAACCAAAGGATTTTAATAAAATATGAGATTTAGCCACCTTGCTCTGATATATTATGCGTATCAAAAATAAGTAGATGTTGTTTTGACTTAAAAAAGATAATTAATTTGAAAACCAAAATTTTTTTACAGACTGAAATATACTATTTTTGGTTTTTATCCATCTCTTCTAATTATAAAGACAAAATAAAAGATGTTCGTTTACTTATTTTTGATAAGCATAAAATAAAAAAGAAAAAACCTCTCCTCCTATGAAGATAATAATCCTCCACCTTTTTTTTTTATTTTCTTTCGATTTTAATAAAATTTTCGATTTTCGAAATTTTACTTCATGGTATAAAAAAAATACTTCAAACCTCCCAAGAGAGTTGTCACCTCTTCATTTAGTTTTCTTATTTTTTTATTTATTTTAATTATTATTATAAAATTGGAAAAAAAAAATCGGTATAAATAATTGAAAAATGACTTCAACTAGCCATGGGGTGGTTTTCGACCTTTTAAAATATTTTTCTTAATTTTTTTGAATTTATGGAATGGAAAAATAAAAAAGGAAAATGCTCTAAAATATCCGACAACTTTTCATATATTTACATAATTATTTGTCGGGTTAAGGCAACTTCTAACAAGGAAGTTGCCATATCGGTTTATTTAAAATTGATGTTTCTCTACCATTCCATAATTGGTAGCAATCAGAAGCAGTCGTTCCGTATCTCTAGCATTCCTTTTGTAATTTTGCGTATCATAGATTTTTCTCACAACAGGAATAATTTTTGTATTTATCTCAGTGGAATTAAATAAATAGAGGACTTGAACGCAAACTTCAATAGCGCACAAACATACACCAAAATCTTCATCTAATATTAATTGGAGCAAGGGTCTGACGATTTTTTCCTAAAAATCAATTTTAAATTATTTATTAAAAAAATGTCAATTGAAGAAAAAAAAAGTAAAAATTTTACCTTCATGTCTTCAGGGTTTACTTTATTGACGATATGTATTAATTTTCTACACATAGACACTCTAATATTTTTCTCGGGGTCTTTGCAGAGTTTTCCACAGCTCTCAAGTAAGCCCACGAACAATTTCTTGTCGTATCGGTTTGCGAGTGCCCCAATCAAATCGGGAACCATTGCACGTTTGTTTAGAGGAGTTGTAGGTTCTGCCCATTTCAGCACAAGCTACCTTCAAATATGCGATTAGGACAAAATTTTAATAATTAATATTTTATTTTGTCAAGATGATTTTAATATATTACTAGGGATATTATATATGCTGTTATCTACTAGTACTTAGTGATGTACTTTTTTTTAGTTTTTTTTTTTTTTTTTTTTCTTCGGTTTTCTCCAAATTTGTTCTAACGACAGTGTTGTGAGGTCCCCCCCAGGATTTTAAGAATCCCATAGAAAAGATAGGACAC
>JAAAKE020084036.1:0-13937 GCA_010014785.2 Anisolabis maritima | reverse complement strand
GACCCAGAGTGAGTGGAGAAAAACATAAATCCCTCTCAACGGGTTTATGAAATTTCACCTCACAACCTTTATTTTTTTTTTTTTTTTTTTTTTTTTTTCAAAAAGACCCTCCCCTTTGAAAGCTTCCATTCAGAGATACGAGATTGAAGGAGAGATTATTTTTTGAAAAGAGATTTCTTTAATATTGAAATTTACTTGTCTCCTTTGTTAATGAATGACAACATCCAATTGAAATTTTCCGTATTTAGAAACTCTACAAAAATTTTTTTTAATTTAATAGATTAAAGAGATTAAGGCCTTAAGAGTTTTAAAAACAAGAAACGTTGGGCTACTGAAAAAAAAGAACATGCAATATGATTAATTATTTTTTTAATATTAGATTTTTAGTGCTAAAGCGCTTTTTCTGTCCTTCCATGTGCTTCCCAGAGCCTTTCGAATTTTTTGCCAAGTGGATGGATACAATTTTAGGGACGAATTTCCCGTCCCAGAGGTACATTGGCCTTTGGGCCCTTTGTGTTTGATACTAGGAATGAGATTGTCTCACTTTCCTACTCAACTTGGGCAAAGTTTTTTTTTTTTTTTACAGAAAACGGGACTCGAACTCAAGTTGCAACTTCAGATCCGTAATCAGCAGCTTATGCACTTAGTCAAGTGCGTATGAAAGGAGGGCAATCACCTCCTAGAAGTTTTACTTCTTTTGATTCTTTTTTAATAAAATTAGAATGTGCGAGTTAGCTTCCCTTTGGTTTAAATAAATGATAAAGAGAAATGCGGACAACGACCCGATACTTTCAACTGATTTATTTGATTTATCCTCAACTTTTCACTTTAATATATTGTTTTTGTTCATCACTCGAGAATTTTTGTTGTGATTTTATATATAAATGATATGAAACATCTTCAGGCCCTTTGATCAATAGTGTCTTACATGTACATCTACTGTGTATTATCGGACCCTAGTCACTGGTCCTGAATGGACCTGTATTTAATTGTTTTTCAAAAAAAAAGCCAAACAAAATTCTATATCAGAAATGACAATGTAAATTCTCACACCCAAACAATATATAGTGAAATCCTGGGCTGAGAAATGGCTTGGTAGAATTTAGCAGGACAGGGCCTTTTCTCCAAGATCCCAACTTTTAGTTATTAGTTATAAAATAACTATTAAAACTCCCTTATTAGTAACTCCTTGCTCCTGCTCTTCACCCAGGCATGACATGTCTCCTTTTCAAATCCCTTTAAATCTCCTTTTTTAGCTTGATCATAATTTTTTTTAATTATTCGTTTATATTCATTTCATAATCAACACATTTACTAATCTATTGGGTGGGAGCTTTCAAGATTACTCTATTATGCATAATAATGAATAATTGATTGGATTTGATCCAACTAAGAATTCCAAATAGGGCTGAAACAAATGGCTTTAGGGCGGCAGCTGTAGCTGCAGCCGGAGAGGCTGCTGCAGCGCATCCCGCTCTCTCTCTCTATTAGTGCATATACAAATAGGCCATTGTGGCTGGGACAATGCAGCGGCGCTATCTGCACACTTGGATCTGGCCTGTGCTCTTATCAAGGGCCAGTATCTCACGCTATTCACTTTATATATATACGGATCTCTCTCTCTCTCTATATGGATGGAGTCTATCGGGAAAACATCTGGCCCGGGCCTCGCGAGATGTCCAAGATAGCAGCTCTCTCTCTCGGTGTGGTTCTGCTAATGACAAACGCCCTTCGGCCCGCACCCTTTGTGCCACGTAATTGTCCTTGTGCGTATGAATCCTATCGCTTGGGCCAATCTTGTTGTGTGCATTTTAGAAAAAAAAAAAATAAAATAAAAAAGAAGGGGCGCGCCCCCTTTGGGTTATCTAGCCAAGAATCTGTCTCTCTAGCTTGTCTATTTTGACAAGTCTATCACATGCAAGAAGCCAACACCTTGTTAGGGGTGAGGAGGCTCGGGGGTGGGTGGGTTTTTCTGCTTCTCTTTTGCGATGTAAGCAATAGTTGGTTTTGCAAAGCGTGCGTGGTCAGGCTGGAGACCACAAATCAACCCTCGAATCTCTCTCTCTCTGTCTGTCTGTCTGTCTGTCCGACACATGGCCGGCCCTTACTGCCAATATGCGGGTATTTGTTGCCAACTTTTTTTTTTTTTTTTTTTTTTGCGAAATGTGCAACCGTCATCATTTCTTTTTCTTTTTCTCTATTCATTTTGGCCACTTATTTTGACTGAATGATAAATGCTAACTTGACATCTGGAAAATTGACACTTATTCATTCATTCTTGTAAAGAAACAATAAGGGTTAATTTTTTTAAATTTTAACAAAATTCTTTCTCAAAGGGAAGAACTTTTTTTTTTTTTGTTTATTTCTATTAAAAGAATTCTTTTCTTTTTCCCGTGTTAAAAAAGAAATTTATTATTATTTTATGTAAAGCGGATCAAGTAGGGAGACAGGTAGATGCAATGACCGAGTTCAAAAAAAAGTATTTGCAAAGAAAAAAGTCTGAACATAGGGCGGAAAAAATAGGAAAGCATGACAAAGGGTTTACAGGAAATATTGGACCAGGATAAAGAGATTCTTTAAGTTGTTATTCATCTTTTGGAATTTCATATTTCATTATTATTGTTAATTAAATTACTTTCTCATTTTAATTGTATTTGTATTAAATCTAGGTATAAGACTGCGAAAAAGACCACGGAATGAGTTAACGTAACGATTATTTAATTCAAATAAACCATAGTTAAACACAAAATGTGATTAATGATGATAACTGTGAAAGCTTAAAATTTCAAAAGCCCAATTGTCGCATATAAGGATTTCAGGATTTTAGAATAGCTCTGAAAATGGCCGTAAAGCCATCAAAGGATTGCAATTAAGAAAACTTGACTTGAATTGTTATTTTCCAATCCGTAAACTAATTAAATATTCAACTAAAAATATCTCTGCTTAATTTTTTTCCATTTTATATCTATTATAGGGGCAAGTTGGCTACTACACTGGCGGACTTTAGAAATACACCCTTCCTTACAAAAAAAAACTTTTTTTGTATTTCGTCTTCTTTTCCCAGTAATGACTTTCGCCAATTTTTTCTAATTCTTTTTTAATGCTCCTGACTTGAACCCCTGCATGTTATTTGTAAATAAATATACTCCAATTCTACAGGCTTGGCTCTTAAAATCGCACAGATAACGTTGGTTGCGGAGTTGCAAGGGCGTTACATACTTAATCCTATTCAAAGGTTACCTATTTTCTCTATAGAGGGATAAGTTTAATTTTCATCCATAATTTTTCTTTAAAGTTGGGTTGCCCATAACCCCCCCCCCCTCCCCCTCCAGAGCGTTACGCCTGTGATTAAAGCTATAAAGGAACTCCCGTTAACCAAAGACTCATTAAACATGATTTAAATATTTAATATAATAATTATACATCATAAATACATTATATAACAGACTAAAAAAAACAATCTGATAAAAATCGAAACGCCACCGTTTTTGCAAGAAGTTCCCAAGAAGAAAGAGATAATTACCTGATAATTTCTTTATGGAAAAAATAACAATAATAAAGAGACCCACCACATTAATTAATTATTATTATTATTTATCATAAATCATGATTAAAATTTATCACTTACACAAGAGAAATCTTAATTTCGAAGGTATGACACGAAACAAAATTAATTGGAACATTTTTTTTGGATAATTTTATTTATTTATTTATTTAAAGTCAATTTTAACATTGGGGCTATTTTGGCATAATATTTTGTCAGAAATATTGATTCCGATGGCTACCGGCCGACGTTCTACACTCTTATTTCTCGGGGCCACCCATTCTTTATATTCTTTGAATAAGAATAATAGTATAAGCAAGGAGTGCTTATATTTGACATATGTGAAAATATTGAAGTTTCTCTAATTTTAAGCCAAAGAAAGTCTGAAAGTCTTTTTTTTTAAAAACAAGTTTTCTATAATATTGAAATTTCGATTTTTTTGGCCAAATAGTATTCTCTTACAAAATAACTCTAATTTCAGATTATTCTAAAAATTATTCCTTTAAGAATGGAAGCACTTTCCAAGGCGCTTTGATTACAATTTTCATTACACATTCTGATCAGTAATTTTTTTCAAAAACTCAGAAACATTTGACCACAAGTCTTCTGATCACCACGTTCAAATTTTAAATTATTATATAAACCAGAAACTCTCTTAAAATATTTTTTGAAATTACAATACTTTGTCTTCTTAATATTTTTCATTTACCAAAATTGGTCCAAGGCTAAAACAAACAAACGTCTTCATTATTATCATTGAGTTTCAAAAGATTTGGTCCAGCGGGTGCTGAGAAAATCATGGGGGCTTCCAGCGGATAGAGAGCTTCAAATTTTAGTAGCTTCTTTGTCACTTCTAGGGCTATAAATTTCTTAAGTTTCATCAGAGATATAAGCCAAAATAAAAGCTACACACATAAACATATAATGCAATTTAAGATTTTTTTTGCATTTCCTTTTGACCTGAAACGTAAATACATTTTCAAAAATTTTTTATGATTATAATACTTTTGTCTTACTATTGTATAAAGTATTCTAGGAAAATAAAAAGGAGGATCATGTGAAACTTTTATATAGAATCTTGAAGAAGGAGACTTTGGTCGTCCGAAACATCGGCTGGCCGAAGTTTGCCCTCTAAAGCAATTTGTTTTATTTGTATCATTAATCGCCAGGCTCTCCCAGATTTATATTACACCCAAATTTATTTACAATATATCAATTGATATGGAGAAAATAGAACTGACCAATTTCCTTGGTTCATAATTGGCAATGTCAGGGCCCTTGTTATTTATATGAGACTATGTTTATGTTTTGCATTATCGCCGAAACATTTGAAAATTATAGTACAAAGGAAGTACCCTAAAATGTCAGACTGACGTTTTACAAGGCTTTTTTTAAAAGTGAATGATTTATGGATTATTAAGAAGCATGTTATTTAAATTAACTCCTTATATACGTAGCTATATAAATAATTATAATTAACAAAAAACAGGATTTGAAAAAAAAAAAACTTTAATAATCTCATGAAGTTGAATTCACTTACTGTATTAAAAAAATAATTATTTAACTCATTACAGTCTTACGGAGAGAGGATGTCAGGTATTTGCTATAAAATATTAATTTAAAAAAATAAGGAGGGGGAGGGGAATGGTAAGTCGCTTGATGTTTGTTCTTAGGACGAAATCTCTTCTGACGGGACCAGTTCTACCTGGAAAAACTGGAGAGGAGCGGAATGTTTTTTGATTCAAAAGGAATTTTGAGAATATTTTATTAAAATAACAAGGTCCCAATGTAAAAGTGTAATATGCCAAATATAGATGTTGAAGTAATTTTCTTTTTTACTTAAGAGGCTCCTTCCTCACATCGGACAACTAAGATAGCATTCCATCTGGGATGATAAGCCTCCTAGATTGTTTCTCAACCTTTTTTTCCGGAGCCCGCTTTAAAGCCAGATTTTATTTTATGGTCCCCCTACCATAGATATATATATATATATATATATATATATATATATTATAATTGTGCTTATTTTTCCATATACGCACTTTTAGTGGTACTACAATATTAGAGGATATTCGTTGCAAATAATTAATTTTTTTTATTAAACGAAAAAATAAAATATATTTGAAGCATTTGCTCTATATCAAATTTTACTAAAGCTTAGTTTTGACATATGAGTTGAAACAAGATTAATATTTATTTTTTTACTCATAGCAAGGATTTTTTATAGATGGGGGAGAAGAAAGGGGGCCATTGATTATAAACCATGTAAATAAAACACATGCAAGTTAAATTCTACTTCTTTTACAAGCCTTTATTAAATGAATTACGAATCAAAATGAAAATTTGAATCAAAAACTTAGAGAACTTGTAACTTTTTTTATATTTTTGTATTTCATTTAAATCCAACTTTTTCAATATATTTATATTAACTTTTTTTACTTGATATTTTTACCATGGCCCCCCTGGATTCATTATTTTTTCCATAACTCCTTTGGATCTTCCTGGTCATGTGAGGGCATATTGGCTCTGTTGAGAACCAGTACCTTAGAACAAAGATAGATGACTCGCTTCGAAATTTCGTGATTTGTTTATCATCCTGTAAGAGGGAAGAGAAGGTAGCTGAAGCGGCCAGAAAATTCCCTTCTAGTTTTGTGCAGAGGTCATCTTCATCATCAGGGCCTGTGGTCGAAATATACATTTTATTAACAATTACAATACATAATAATAATAATATATAAAAATGTCATAATTTATATATAACTTCTAAGTAATCAAATTTATTAAAATTAAATTTATAGTGAGTACTAATTAATTTTAAAAAATATGGATGGAGCCTAAATGCCACAGATGCCAAAAAAAAGATTTAAAAAAAAATATTAATCTGGGAAAGGCAGCCAATAAAATAATACTATTTATTTTCGTCGACGTTTCGAACCAACCTAGGATTAAATTAATAATAGCCAAAAATAAATATATAAAAAGAGGAGTTAGAGAGTGGGAAATAAAGTAACTTCATGATAGGTCAGAGATGACCTCCCTTTATTTTATTTTATTTTCACTCACATTGTTCTCATTTTTAACTTTATTTATTAATTATAATCTCGCAAAGAACGGCCTTTACTTATTCACACTTCCACCTTCGCAGTTATCATCGTTAAAGTCTTGTTTTAGAATTTTTTATATTTTTATTCTCTATCTCGTTTGAATTTTTATTAAAATTAAACAAAAAAAAAAAAAAAAAAACTAGTGAATATTTCATTTAATAAAATACGAAAGCTCTCTTCATTATAATAATATTAAAATACACTTTTTTTTTTTTTTTTTAGATTCAAATTTATTTTTTTTCTAAAAAAATTAAAAATTCCAAGACAAAAAGATTATTATTATAATATTTTTTTTCGAGTTAATTTAACTTCACACAGGAGGGCGTTTCGGGTGGATTCACTGTTTAAAAAAAAAAAAATACCTTGGCAAGTTCACTCATTGAAAAACAAGATCTGCTCGTAAAAGCCGAGCGTCTCATTTCCTGAGAATCGTTGCTTTGCTTCTCTCCTCTACACACACGCGCGCGCACGCATTTAATTAACCGGAAGATAAGATCACGAATTGCAATCGCAAATTCCCTTCTGCTTCTCTCTCTCTCTCTCTCTCTCCTGCCCTTTTTTTGCCTCTGCTTTTAAGCCTACTCCGGATTTGGCACCAAAAATGCAACCAACATCTATCATTGCATTCCCAATTAATAAACAAACAAACAGCCCTCACAAAAAACACTGACACTCGGAATTTGTTGTTGAGATTTATTATTTAATTATACACGCAATCATTTTTTAAGAAATATTAATGGATGATTAATTTTAAAACAGGAGTCCTTAACGTTCATTCTTTTTATTTTAATCATTTGTCCTCTCGTGTCAAATACAATATGGAACCAAAGGTTCGGTTCCCATATAGACTAGACATTTTTCATTTTGTTATCAAAACTTATTCCACTAGGATGGTCTTCTCAGAGATTTATCTCGTCTAACTCGCTCTCTTCTGAGACACAATATCATAAAAACTATTTTCTGATTTCCGTTTTCGTTTTAATAAAGTTTAACTAAAATAAAAAAAAAAAAAATTAAAATTAAATTTCTACAAATAGTCTTAATACAGACAGGGTGGCCTAAAAGTCTGTTTACCTATTTGCATTTAAAATAAGAAACACCAAATGTAAAAAATCAACCCAACCATATTTATTTAAATTAATTGCTAGCTTTAAATAAATTTCATTATTTTCAGGACGGTGCCTTTAGATCTTGAAGCAAGGCCTCTACCTCTGATCTGCTCTCCTCCTGACATTTTAATTAAATAAATACATTATGTTTTATTCTCTTCTCTTTGCCATCCATCATTTTATCATCTCTCTCTCTCTCTCTCTCTCTCTGTCTCTCTCGTTATAAATAATTTATTTTGTGAAATGGTTAACCAACACACACTCTAACTAGAAAAATGAGCTGCAATATTTTTTTAATGTTTCATATTCTTGAGGATGTTTAGCAACTAGGTGTGTGTGTTTATAAACACACATCCCTCTCCTCCCTCTTATGTAATTGAGAGCACACCGATGCCTTGGTTCTTTCGTTTTCTATAACATTAAACATTCATATTTCCAAACGACGTGACCTTAGCCACTTCCTATATAGGATCTATTGTTTTGCTAGAATAAATTACGTATATATTTATTTAATAAATATTTTAATTAATGAATGAATCTCCATAATCTGCATGATATCAAACCTGCAATCATACGGTTGGTAAACAATATAACATATATTATCGCACTAAATTTGAAATGTTTTTTTTTTTTAAATAAAGCAAGTTTCGGAATTAATTACACTCGAATAAGTAATAATTTAGATAATATTTATTATTCCCATTTTGATATCATTCTCTCTCCCTCTCTCTCTCATTGCTGATTTGTAAAGTAAACAATCCGGTTAACGAAATAATTAAAAAAAAATGTTTCGTATTTTAATTAATAATTTATTTTTTATAATCTTGATTGCAAATAATACAAAGAAATTTCATTTAACATTTTATCTCCTTTTGTATTTTATTATTTGATGATATAGATTCGAGTGAGAGGAGAGCCAAATCGGCCCGTCGCTCAGCCTGTCGCTTGATGAGTAATGGCCTTATCAAAATAAGTCTAATATAATAAAGCTTCATCAACGCAAAAGAATTCCTCAAAGCAAAAAATTGTTGATAATCCCACTTATGGTTATTTTTTGTTAGGAATCAATAAAATATTTTAAACAAATTCATCATTATTGCATGTTGCTCTTGTGAGTTGTATGTTCCCAATTACAACACAAATATACCCACGTGTTAACAATTTTTGGTCTTGAGGAAGGGTGTGACTTGCACCCGAAACGACAACCAAAATCATAAATATTTTTTTTTTTTCTTCTTCTACGTTGCAAACAGCCACAAAACGAAGCGAGTAATGGCTGAGCTCCCTTTATTTGGACTTTTCTATATATTATATACCCCTCAACTCTCTTAATGTAACAGGAAGGTAAAAAGTAAAGATAAAATCCGTTCAAATTTTGAGTAGAAATAACAAGAGAAATTCAAAATGTATAGAAACTCCAAAAATTAGATATATGATATATCCCATGTTTCATTATATATTTCCCTCATCCTTTCCTTTGATAAAGACTGTGCTCTGGGAAGTGCCCTCCCCTTTTTTCTTCATAAATACCTCCACTTCTCCCTTTATATAAGATCATCATAAGAGTAAAGAGATAAACTATTATTATTATTATTCTCAACGATGAAGTTTAATCAAATTTAATGTTAAAATGTCTCTTAAACTTTGTTCCAGGACGAAGCAGCCAAAAGCACTTCCGGTTAAGATTTCAATCGCGTTCTTCAGAAAAGACGACGTTGACGGACGAGGAGGGTGGGGGGAGTGTCCAACAACCAAACCAACAACCCTGAGGACGAACAAAATGAAAACGGACGAACTTTTTGAAGTCTCCCTGACGACGGAAGTGGAAGTCTAAATGTTATTTCTTCTTCCAGTTTGGACAACACACATACACACACTCACATACAAGGTAGCTCATTTGCATGTTTATTAAAATAGACTTGATTCTTCCATTTCTTATTAAGCTATTAATTAAGTAATATCTGTCACCGGTTACACCAACGGAATTACTATATTATCCATCATGCAATCCGGAGTGAAAATACTCGACATCTGTTCTTGTTCTTGACCAACAACGTATTACCTGATATCTTGTCATTCCAATCATTTTATATTTTTACCTAATTTTGAATTAAAAAAAAAAAAAAACTAAAAAAATTCATTGTGTCTTAATAGCGGGTATGAATAACGTGACTACGTCTAGAACTCTGGAAACATTCACGCATTATAATTTCTATCTCAGTGAAGATTCGACACTCGTGGGTGTTAAGACGCTCTTTTCAACCGAATACATTTTCTCTACTACGACTTGGGTTTTTCACGAACATTTATTATAATAATTTTTTTTTTTAAGTCTGGGGCATTTTGAACCTTGGATTTTTAATGATATATTTTATACGGAATATCTCGTTAGAATTTTTCAGTCATATTTATCTCTATCAATCTAGTGATTTAAATAAATATTCATCAGATTCCCTCCCACATTTTTAGGGTTATCAATATTGACAATATCAATATTTCTAACCTCTTGTCGTCGGGATTGGGATGAAATTTGTTTCAACTTCAACGCAATAAAATCCATCAGAGAAATTCAAATCTAATGTTTTATACACTAAACTATCAGGACTCTTAATTAAGACCTCGAGGGACGCCCTAGCTTCACTGAGTTAGTTATACAGCGCGAAACTTTCCAACCTTTGCAAAAAATCACAAAATTGCGGCCCGCCCCGCTTCATCCATCGCGGAATATCACAATCCCTAATCGATGAAATAAATTTTTTGACTATCATGGGGTATAATTGAATGTTTGATGAAACTAAATGAGAGATTATAAGTCAATTTCATTATCATCTGGATATCTGAAATATTCCCTAATTTTTAACTCCGTGGCCGAGAGGGTAAAGATAGTGACAATGTCAATATTGATAATCTTAAAAGCCAAGGGTTCGGATCCCTGGTAACCCGTTGAATATTGGATACCAAGTGTTATAAATAAATATGCTTGGAATACGTATATATAATTATATATTGCATTTCGATTAAAGTCTGATATTCGGAAGAAACTTGTTTCAGAAAAAAATTGTTATTGTTTAGCCTATTATTTTAAAATAAAAGAAAATAATCGTTTAAAGTAACCGCCAAAAAAACGTTCAATTAAAATTAACGACCATCTGATTTTGTCATTAAATTCATTTTGACACAACGTAAATTGAATCCAAATAAAAAGAACAATCAGAGCAATCGTTCGCTAATCGGAACTATTTATTGCAAAGTAGATTCCGTTCATCATAATATTCAGATTATTTGAATTTAAATTTATTATTTAACCAGAGATGAGAGAGAGAGATATTAATCCTCGAATTAATAGCGAAAGGAAATCATAAATTTAACAGAAATCTTTTCGTGTATTAATTGAAATAAATATAATTAAAGATTTCAAATGAATGGCGAATGTCTTGAGGGTGGAAGACATACGCGAGAAGTTTGTCTTTCGTCTAATTTCAAATAACATATGATGATAAGGATGTTCGTGTCTGAAATGACTTTGGGTCGCTCTGACTCATAGAGGAAGAGAATATTGAAATTGGGATATTTACAGGTCTGAAAAAGTAAGAACGTCAGCCAATACTGACATGTTTCGGCTTTAATTATATAAACATCAGTCACTCTGAGACTAAATAAAAGGCTAAAATATGAAATAATCAGAGTCAGTTGTTATAAATATTTAGATTAGAGAAGAACTCTCTCCTTCAAAAATAAATGAAACAACTGTATCTTTGGACTCGGCTTGAAAATATTAATTATAATTACTATTAACATTTTCAAAGATTTATATTATATGAAAAGAATAATTAATAGAAATAAAAATAGATAAATGTAGACATACCAGTATTTTGACATCTTAAATAGGTTTTTTAAAGTAAAAGTATATCTTTTAAACCAAATATGTCGACTTCGATGAATATCATGTAAATTATAGCAGATACTATTTATTAGCTTGGAATATATATAATATTCATCATAATCAATGATCCTTTGTCTGAAGTTTTACTTTTTAATTATAAAAACCCTATTTCACATGTCAACATATGTCTACACTAAACATTGTATTCTTTCTAGAAATTTTATTTATCAAATGTACATTTTAATTTAATTTATTATTAATTAATTAATTAATTAATTTTATTTATTATTTAGACTTTAAAAATATTAATTAAATTTCATTCAAACAATTTCAAAGATAAATATTAAATGAAAAGTAAAATTATTAGATTTAAAAATATATAAATGTAGACATATTTTGACAACTGAAATACGATTTTTTTTTTCACAAAAGAACATAATTAATTCAAATATGTAGATTTCTTTGAATTTCATATAATTTATAGCATATACCAAGGATCGATATTATTAGAAGACTTAAAATCCGACAATAATAAATTTAATAATGGGTAAAACATTTTGAATTTCATGTATGTCTTCTAATTATCCATTAAGACGAAACCAAAGATTCAGTTAATCCTGTTACTTTTTAGTACAAGGCAGAGCGCAGCAATTAAACAAAGTCTTTGGATGGTAAAGCCGAAAAAGAATGTTTCTGGCAAAATGTATTCATCCATTCTCAGCCACTTATATCCTGTTTGTAATTATGCCACAAAGTTGTCATAGAGAAACCTGTCTGATACACAACAATGCATGTATACACATATATTTTTATATTTCAATGAGTGTCTTAAGCCAAAAAGAAAGTCTATATATATATATATTTACATATGTATACATGGATAGATTCTCTATGACAACTTTTCGGCATAATTACCCTCAGCCTATATGAGACTGAGGATAAAACTGTCTGCAACTTATTCTTTCATAGAATGATTATTAAGCTGGGAATTTTGAGTAGACCTATGTTTCAAAAAGAGTATTTTTCTGTCCATAACGATATATATATATATATATATATATGAAAATGATCCAACAGTGTTTTTCAACAATCACCGTTTAGGCTTTGAATCCAATGAGTCCAACGATATATATATATATCGTTGGACTCAATGGACGCCTTTCATCTTCAAATCCTAAACGGTGATTGTTGAAAAACACTGTTGTTCTTTTGAAGCCTACTCATTGTTTCATATTTTGAGTTTGCATATACTCTCCGAGCGACTGGTGATTATATGATTCAAGTTGAAACGTTTCTCTTCTTTATTGCATTTTTGAGATTTCAAAATTTTATAGTCTTTATTAAAACAGTTTTGAATTATTTTCTAGGTTTTTTTCAATAAAATCTCAATTATACTTGACCAATTAACTTTAAAATATGTAAAAAATTTATTTTTGGGAATAAAACGTTAACACTCATTATTATTATTAAATAACACATTTTTTATTTAAATTTGGATTACTTGCCTAAATGCTATTTTATAAAATTATAAAAATATTGCATAAAAGATGCTAGAGATAGGTTAAGGTTGTATTAAATGTATTAGATAGTGTAGCCAGAAGAAAAATAACACAATTATATTTCTGAACATATTTCGTTATTAACTTCAATTAACGCGCTGTTTGATTTCTAAAAATATTATTGATAGTCACAAACAGGGAATGTGTCATTGTCTAAACCGGAAGGCATCATCCTTCACCTTGGATTAAAGCCATCTGTTGGGATTAAGCTTTGGTTAGAATAGCATTCAAGCTTGTAAGGACCTCTGTTAATCAATAACTAATTATCGTCAATCTATAGAGATAGGATTGTAGATTGTATTTACTAGTTGCTGAGGACAGCAAAGGGCTTGCTTGCCGGCCTCCCCTTATTCCCCTTGCCCCTCTCTCAATTCAAGGGTCAAGTGGAAAGGGAATAATCATCTATTATTATTAATATAATAATTGTTTTTTCAAAAACTATAAATATTTAAAAAATAGATCTCTTGGAGCAGAGGTAGAGCTCTCGCTTCACATTCTAAGAGTCAGTCGTTCGATTCCCGCCCTAAGCCATAACATTTAAATAAATATGGACGGAGTCTAAATGACAAAAAAGACTTACAAATATCTGGTGTAACTAAACGCATATCACATAACTTAATCTTTCTTAGGTAAGTGAAATTAATGTGATGTGCTATCAGGATAATACATTTCAAAGAACATTTAAAAGATAAGTGATATATGAATTTTAATCGCCCTCTAAATCCGGCCGTTCTTTAG
>JAAAKE020084025.1:0-18299 GCA_010014785.2 Anisolabis maritima | reverse complement strand
TATTGTTTGAGCATAAATTTCAGCAAGCGCTTTCTCTCAGTTGAAATTACAAAGGGATTGTTTTTTATGAAACAATATTCATAATAGTTGGGAAATAAAATTTAGCCCGAAACGTTTCGAGTCTAACGCAGAATTGTGCAACACCTGGCCATCTAATTATATACAGCCACTCAACTTAAGCATTAGTCATTAATTTTCCGTCAAAAATTTTTTTGGTTTTTTTGTTCGCAAAGTTTTTTTATTTTCATCTAATTTATTAATTTTAACTCGAAATAATCGTAGTAATTTTTTAAAATTTAATCACTATCTTCAACACAAAAATAATTTTGAAACCGTCCACCCAATAAAAATGCCAAGATGCTCCACTTGTGTCGTCTGAATTCGAATTCGAATAACCTACATTATTAAATTCCCTTTTTTCGTTCTCAGTTTCTTAACTAAAGGGATGGTGTCCTTTTTTAGATAGCCTGTATATCTATATGTGTGGATGCGGAAAAAGTTTTTCTTGAGCCCAAAATTTAAGAGAGAGGCAGACGATCCTTAGATTAGATTGGTAGCGGAAACAGCGGCTCGAAAATTGCCAATGGCTCATTTTCTTTGACTAGCTTATCAGAAAACATAAATTTTCGTTATTATCGCAAGTGAAGTCTATTCGAGAGGGTCGATTAATGGTAAAATGAGAGAGAGAGAGAGAGAGAGAGAGATGGAAGGAGGGGGGGGGCGATATTTCACATCAGCCGATATTAAGGATTCAATTACTTTGCGGTGACGACACTCGAAATCCGCCCCTTAAATAGTTTGCCAAAATGGTTTTCGCAAAACAAGATGCAAATCAACCACTAAAGACAATTTCCCCCTCTTTTATGCTTTTTGTTAGAAATAAAAATTTATTTATTTCTATAAATATCCATTGTCTTGGCACGTATGTTAAATTTTGTTTGTCCAATACCCTTTTTGAAAAGCTTCCTCGTAAATATTCTTAAATTGATTTACTAACATAGAATAGTAGCAAAAAGAAACAAACCTCCATTTGTCAACAATAGTGCTTTTGATCACGAATTGTGAACAAATTTAGAATCTAAAAATGACAGCCGAATATTAAAGTTTATCAATCATTCAAAAAAAAAAAAAAACAAAAAAAAAAAGAATCTTAGGAAAAGATAATTGATTCGATTTTCTCATAGGAAATTGTAACTATATTAGATAAGCTCTTTGAAATAGATTAGATACACGCGAATTTCGAATAATATCAGCTTGTTATTTATTTAGGATGAGCATTTAGAGAGCCATTAAACTTGCTAAGAATTTACATTTATAAAACAAAATATATAATAATATGATTGTTTAAAAATAAACCCAAGAATAGTCAATATTTACAGGGAAGAGCAGTTCATCGATTTGCCAATTTGAATTGAAGAACTGAGGCATCGAAAGACTTGTTTGGGTCTGGACTTCCCATTCTCCTAGAGACAAAAACAGAGAGGCTTTGTATGGAAGGAGGAAAGACGCATTTGGCCTTCGCAAAATTTAATTTGAGGATAAGATGTCTACAATTATGAAAACGGGCCGTATATAGTAAAAAAAGATATTTTTATAATGAAGGACAAAAATTTTGAAAAACATAATAAAATATATTTAAAAACAGGTTTTTAAAATTTATAGAAGGGGGACTCAAAAGACATTTGACCCAAAACATTTCGGCTTGCTACAATTTTAGCTTTTTGAAATTTGAAGTGCGAATTGAACCAGATTCACAGTTCATGTTTTAATAGATAATTTTAATGCGTTGACAGACAGGGAAGAGATACAGTGGTCCAGTAAAAACATTTTATTAAAGACTTTTCGGCATCTAAACTATAAACAATTTGAATGTTTACGAAGTAAATTTATCCCGGGATATTTTTTTATATTAATTGAATTAAATAACCCACACCCCTTTTTTTTTTTTTTAAGGCTTTTTTGGGAGCCATTTATTTAGACACCGTCCATATTTATTTAAATTAACAGCCAAAATAATTTAAATAAATTTTATCGCTCTGAACGGAAAGCGTACCACTAGCCTTTGGAACGTGAAGAGAGACCTTTACCGACTTTTAAGGTTTATTGACAATGTCAATATTTCTAACCTCTCGACCACAAGTTGGGGGAAAGTAGAAACTTATCTGTTTTCTTTTTGATTCACATGGTGTCAGTAAACATTGCTTTATGCACCACACATTAAAACACGAGTTGAGAATCCTCCCTTGGGAAGGAATCAACTTGGCATGATATCGTTCTTTCGATCTAGAACCCAATAATATCTTATTCGGTTGAAAAGGTTTTTATAAAATTAATACATCTCCTATATATATTTTCCCTTTTTATCATTTAAACTAACTATTAGAAATAAATGACATTTTCGAATTATAATATAGTGCAGATTTCATATTTAAACTTCAGTCGTGTTTAACTCAGTTCAGTCGTGATCAACTTTTCTTATATTGACATTGTCAATATTGATAACCTCGATGCCAGCCCTATCCCTTGGTGCAGAGCTAGAGGTCTGGCTTCACGTACCAAAAGTCTGTGGATGGCTTCCCGTCCTGAGCGACAAAAATTTATTTAAATTATTTGGCCTATCAAATGATTTAAATAAATAAATGGCCTCAGATGCCAAAACAGGGTTAAAAAAACTTTGATGAAGAAACTTAGCTTAAATAAAAAATTTTAGCCTCGAAGCTTTTCGTTATTGATCTTGTTCACTCACAGACTCATGGATAGATAGGCCATATAGCGAGACCCATTTTTTTTAGTTTCAGGCGTCTTAAAAATGTGTATTTCCGTTGAAATCATGTCATCGATATTTTTTTTGCGATCGCAACACTTTCTTGCTATAAATTACATAATTAGGTAAGAGAAAATAAATATAGTGAGTTTTAGTGACATGACTTTTTAATTTATTCTTTCTATAAAGATTTGTGGTTTCATCATGAAAATAAAATAACGTTTAGGGAAAGAACATTTAAAATTCTTTTATGAATAAAAAAAAAAAAAAAATAATTTCTTTCATTTGACAGATCCTTAATGACTTTGCACTTGAATAGGGAATTATCTCATGACAATCGGTTCGTAGTGAATTACAGATTAGCGACACCATGTCTATTTATTGAAGCATTCAATTTTCGAAAGGGCTATTAAGGGAGCCAGAGAAAGGGAAACAAAAAGCATAAGGGAAAGACAAAACGAATTTAGGGGTTTCATTAGAGCTTTTAAAAGAAGTTCTATTCCCAAGTGATCAATATAAGTTCATTTAAAGGTAACTAAATGGGCACAGCTAAAAAAAAAAAGGAACCATTTGTAAAATGCATAAGTATGTTATTTAGAGAATAATTAATAATATAGTTAGTTATCAAGTCGTCACAATCTATAATAGTTCGAAAGCATTTTTTATATTGTTTAAATAATTTTTTTAAGATTAAAAAAAATTCAATTTATTTAATCAAGTTTTGAAACCGTGTTTTAAGATCCTTAAAATATGATATGATATGTTTGAAAACGGCGCCAAAAATATAGTAACTCGAAGTACTAAAATAGCCTTGAAATTCAAATTACATTAAAAAAAAACGCAGTAGTTATATGGCACTATAAGATATTTTTTTTTTAGAAAAAAAATGTGTAGGAAGAAAAATTTTTTAAACCATTGGCCTCTAAATTTTTGGAATTTAATTATAATATATTTTTGTTTAATATCTTATAAAAATTGAAAATTCTAAGACTACGGTTTGTTTTTTGACTCCCGTGCCTCGTTGTAGTCCAATTCACCTATTTATATAATTTTTATAAAAAATTATATCGCCTGTAAAAATGCTTTGTCTACTTTTCTTAAGTTCCCATTATAAATGTCTGTTTGGAATTAAAACAAGTAACTTTATTTTTTTGAAATCGACCCTCAAATTTTCATTGATTTAGGAGAATGAAACCTTTTCGGATGGGAACTTTGTTCAATGGAGTCATTAACATAAAAAATTCCTCTTTTTTTTTTTTCAATTTGAAGGAAAAAATTAACATTCTGGATTGTGTCCGCAGGTGGGTAGATTCTAAGATCATTTTTTAAGATGTGGGAGAGTGTGAAAAATGTCAATAAAATTATGAAATAAAAAGAACCTAATTTTGCAAACTTTGCCGAAATTTTCAAATTTTAAGTTCATTGGGCAAAAATACTCTAAAGTTTTTTCTTAAATGACAGAATTTTTAATTTGTTCAAATTTTTTTTCTTTTTTTAAGAGATAACAATAGATCTTATTTTGACAACTTGAACTTGAATTTCCAAGCAGAGCAAGTTTCCTCGCCATTGAGCCAATATTCTTTATAAAAACCAAAAACGATCATCGTCTCGATCAACAACCGAAACCTCATTTGTTAGAGGATTGGATCGATAAAAGAAATATCCTTTTATTCCCTATAGAACATATTTTTATTTGATAAAAATTTCTTAAGATATGCCAATTTATTTTAAAAAATCATCTATTTTTTTGAAGAAAAATTATATTTTTTAGGACTTATATTGCTTTTAAATAAAATTTTAATAAACGTAAAAGAGAATAATATTTAATTTTATTAAGGCGCTTTAATTGTTATCTAAAATTTGATTAAATTTTCAAATGTTTTATTTTAATTAAAAACTTTTTGATTTAGGCCGGTTTTCTTCTAAACCAGCGAGATGTTCAAAGAGATAAATCTTTAATTTCATTTCTTATATTGTATATATAAGTAATTATTTTAGGGTAATTTTTGACGATAAATATGAATAACGTTCTTTAGTGAAAGAATGTGTATCTTGGCTTTCTTTATTTCGCATATCCCTAAACGACTAGTCACGTACCCCAGCTTGGAAACCGCTCTTTTAAGATAAAAAAAATTCAAGAAAATTTAGCAAAATTAATATTAATAAATAAACTATTACAAACAACAATCTCAAATAAATTCTTCAAAAAGGCAGGTCCATTCTTTATAATAACAAATATAAAAATTTGAAGCGACCGGGACAAAATAAATTAGTAATAAGTTATGTGTTAAAAACTCAATTTAAATTAAATTTTTTAAATAGTCTTATTTCTCTGCAGTATGCCAAAAATTTTTAACAAACCGTCGGTAGGGAACTACTAATTTAGATTCCGTCAAAATTTATTTAAAATTCACAATATTTAAGAATTATTTTGTGAGTATATTTTTTACTGGTAGTTCAAGTAGTTCCCAGACGATCTTCAGCCTATCCGGGACATCGGTGCACTTCCTTAGCATTACTCACAAAATAATTGTTAAATGTTAAGAAATATAAGATAACCAAACAAGTGGGATCGAGGATTTGAATATTCTATCTGATTTAAATGTATGTGAATGAAATTATTAATATTTATTTAAATTATTGGTAATAAAACAATAAAACAAAGAAATTTCAAAATGTGTTTGATTTTTACAACTTATTATTTTTTATTAAGAATTTATCATGGCTATTTCTGATTAGATTAATGATTGATTTATAAGGATTTTTCAAGGTTTAAATTTAAAAAAATAATTTTTTTTTTAATGTTACCAATAAATAATAAAACTTGTTTCTTCCAAATTTATGAAGAAGGAAGGTGTCTTGTTTTTTCTCTTAGATGATACTTTTAGCAGTAGGTGACTTTCTTCAATTCTCACATCTTGAGTAAATCAATTATTTTAACCATAAATTAAGAGCTTCATAAAATCGTGCTGACTTCCACTTTTACAAGATAATAAAAATGTTTTTTTATTACCTTATAAAATCGTGTTTTTCTCTTCCTGCTTTCATGTTCGAGTATCATAGATGTCAGGGAAAGACTCTTAATATATGAGTTTAATAATTAATTTAGTCAAGATATAAGCTTTTAAGAGGACAAGGTTGGTAGTAAAGAATATCTGTATAATTACATTAATTGGATTTTATTATAATAATATATAATTATTTTTAAATTAACTTTAGATGTAAGTAGAAGAAAATGAGAATGAAACTATTGATCATAATATTTTCCTCATCCAATTAGGTATATCATTTTGTCAAAAATCTTGCTTTTCGAATTAATGGGATTTTAGAATAAAAAAAAAAAACACACATTGTTCCTACTATTATAGAAATTTAGGAAAGGGTGCAATCGAGAGCTACAGACTCAAATGAACTGTCAATCAAAATGATGAAAAAAAGTTTTCATATACACAAACTCTTTAAAGGGCCATGTTTATGCGACTTATTCATATGATGGCAATCATTTCGGTTGAGGTATTTTTCATTATCGAACCAGCTTGAATTTTTAAAAATTTGGAAATTTTTTAATTTCTTTTTCTGTGACCTTTTAGACTCCGGTCTTATTTATTTTTATTAATTGGTAGCCAATATAATTTTTGTCGCTCTGAACGGGAAGCGAACCTCAGACCTTCGGGGTGAAGCGAGACCTCTACACCAAGGAAGATGAAATTACATCTTATCATTTTAACATTCAATATCCTCCAACAATCCTATAATAATATTTCACAAGCTTAACAAGGGCAGAAACGAATCAAAGCCAAGTTATTATTATAATTAATGAAATGATAATAATAATAAAATTTTTGTAATTAAAGATATATATTGTTTTTATAGATAATAATTTTTATAATTACAAGAAGGCTCTATCTCCTATTCGCTTGGTGCGAAAAAAACATTCTTGGAAAGTGATTGCAATTAATAATGAATAAGAGGAATTCTCATTTTTATCATCAGATTAAAAAATAATGTAATTATAATTATGTTTTTGTAGGGTGATTAATTCATTATTCATTTTTGCGAAATTTAAAAAAATTTTGTGATAACCTCTATAGAAGATTTTAAAAATAATTAGGACAACATATATTAACTTATGCCAAATAATGTTTCCATACTAATTATCCTGTTAAAAGAAGGATTAACAGAAACATGTTTTATATTCATGAAAAATATGTAAAGTAGACATTGGGATTAGGGATCGTGCGGCTAATCAAATACAAATTTTGAAAAATTGAATGTAAAAAAAAGCTTGGCTCCCGTGGCGGGATAATCAGGTTTCTATTGAATTGATTTATAAATTGCTTGATGCTATTAAATTTTTTAATTTTTCTTTGCTAGATACTTTTCCCAGGAAGAGAGAAGAAATTTCCCCTCTTAAATGGAAGGTGAAGACCGACTCGTTATTTATTAACTTTCTATTTGTTTTCTGTTCGAAATTATTCAATAAAATATCTCTTTTTACTTTTATTTCGTCATAAGAAATCAATTTCCAATTCCTTTTATTATACTTCTTATCGTCTCATATTGTATTCTCGACATCATCCCTCTTATTCTCTTGTAGTCTTTTGCCTTTTAAAGAAAGCCGTTTCTGCTTTGAATTTTAACCTTCATGTTTTAATATGAATTGGTAAATTAACTCCTTTTTCTTGCTTTCTATCTCAGCGAATACAATAATTTTCAAGTGTTTTGTAATATTATTCTGAATATCAAGTTATTTGTTCTTAATAAACAAAATTTATTTTTTGACATCCAAGGGCATTATGACTCAGATCATTAATTGATGAATTATTTAAATAAGTTATCGCTCAGGACGAGAAGAGAACCTTACTCCTTTCTAAGACGTAAAATTAACTAAGATTCTAAATTATCAGAATGAATTTCCTAAAAATTAGCCTTTTCATTTTTTAGAATTCTTTAATAAAAGATGAAAAATGTTAGGAAAACAAAATTATTCTCGCTTAGAAAACAGTTTTGCATTTTCACAAAGAAATTTAATTTTTGGGCCATATAAAGACCTTAGAAAGTATCCGTTTGCTTTATTACTAACTATGACTATCATGCTTTCCAAAAAGGCAATAACAAATTTATTTTATCCTCTGTTAAAAATATTTTAAATTTTATATAGGGATATTTATATTATAAACGAATTTATATTATGAATGAAAGTAATTTATTTGCATATTTGCCAATCATATTTTGCCAATGACTACAATTCACGCCATTTATGATAAGTAAACATGAATAAATTATTATGTTTACTTTTTCAAGGATTTTAATATTAAAACTGATTAAATGCTTTAACGCTAGAATTGATAATGAATAAATTTTAACATTTAAAAATGCATCATTTTTCAAAATATTATGTAAAAATAAATAGTAAATTAATTTTAAAAAAATTCAATTTTTGATTTATTGTCAGAAATTGTAGTTATTTTAAATAATTCTAGAAAAGTTATGAATAACAAAAGAAATATAGGCCTATATCATTTGAGTGTACAAAACAATTTCATTTAATAAAAACTTTCCATGTAAATAAATGAATTTCCATTGAATATTTTCTAAATTTTTTTTTTATAAACACCTACAATGATTTTCTTAAAATCTTTTAACTTCTCATATATAGCTCTGTAAATTCCTCAAAAAAGTATTTGAATCATGTTCAATGCATTAGACCTTATAAGCCCACATATCGAAAGTGGAGTGTTTTCGCTCAAGCAACCGACATCTTTGAAAAATACTTTATTTCCTGTCTCTAATTCCTTTCTTTGTGTATTTATTTTTTGGTTTGAGATAGGCGGAAACGCTATTAGAGTATAAAAACGATATGTGTCTGTGTTTAAGTTAGCTAACTACTATCTGCATCTATGTCCACTCACGCACTTTATATTCTTAAGAAGTGTCCTTTTTGAGGAGGGAAAATAAGGACCTTCTCAATAAAAACATGTAGCATGATCCTTTCGAAAATACTTTAAGTAGCGTATTGCATTTTATATATCCAAGATATTCTCGCACAAGGGGGCGGGCTTCAATTTTTCAAAAATATTTCAAAAATCATCTCATAAATAAATGATATGTGAATTTTAATCAAAATCGTTGGAGCAAATTTTGAAAAAATCGAGAAAAAAGTTACATCAGTAAAGCAGTAACCGTTGATCGATTTTATTCAAGCTTCGAGGTGCAGGGACAAGGGTTTAAATAGTTTCAGCTTCAATTTGAGAAATCTTGTTCACACACACACACACACACAGAGACCATTTTGCAACTTTTTTTTAGACTCAGGGGACCAAAAAACGTGTATTTCCGTTAAAATCTTGACTTCGATTTTTTTTGATATCGCAATACAATATTCTCTCATAGATAAAATTCAATTTTCTAACTCTTATTTAGGGAAAAAAATCGAGCGAGAAACAAGGTCTTTAAAAAAATTAAAAATAAGCTACTCATTAATTTTTGGATATTTTTAGTTATCGAATAAATAAATAATAAATCACACCATCTGAGATATTGATTATGAAAGTTCATCCTCGATTTGCTGTTCCGACTGCAAAACAGATTATCTATCTATAGTCCTGTGCCCGCCATGTTATACTGATTATATGACTATGACAAATCCCACCAATAGATTAACGTTTCTCTATTTTACTGATACTAGACCTATATATAAACCAGGCACATGACCAACCAAACCCTTTCAATTTGAACAAGCCAGAATTATTTATTCCTATTAAAAAACGAAATAAGCTTTTAAATAAAAAAAAAGTGCAATGATTAAAAATAAATGGCAAGATAACATAGCAAGGATGAAGAGAGGCAGCTAACAAAACCACAAAAGATTTAATTAATTCTGTCGACGTTTCGAGTGCACCTCGCACAGTGCCTATGGTCAACAAAATTTATTCATATAATAAAAATAGATTTTTTTATTTTTTAAAACCACCCCTTTTGCGAAACTTTAACATTAATCTGCGAAAAGAGTTGCTTGCATGAATTACATTTTTATTCACGATTTAATTAATTAACATTTGAAATTTCCATTCATTAAACTTTTTTAACCATGATATTATTTCTTGGCATATTTATATTAATTGATAATAGACAATATAATATAAATAAATTTTTGTCATTCAGGGCGGGAAACGGACCACTGACCTTAAATTTTATTTGTGAATCAGGGTGAGCTATTCATTACGTTCCCCTAATCGAAGCCAAATAAGGAAATTGAACTAAATTGATAATTTTTCTTTTTAGATTTCAGTGGATGCTCGACTTATGAACTTAATTCGTTCCCGTCGGGAGGTCGTATCTCGAAACCCAGTTTTTCATTTTATATTCTGAGAAATCAATTAATCCGTTCCCATATGGAATTTTTGGGAAAACATGAAAATGCATTTTACTTTCTTTTACCTATGAAATATATATATATATATATAAAAAGTATTTTTTTTTTAATTATTCATTTTATTTATTTTTAAAGATAATACAACATTTTTTATTATAATTTATAACGTGTTAGTCCTATATATTACCCAATAAATTTAATTTAAATAAATGGTTTTAACCAAAAATACAAAGTTCAGAATAATTTCGAATCTAGCTACCAAAATACGATGGAAAAAAGTTCGTATGTTAAAGGCCAACTGTATTATGAATCCAGGAATAAATAACAAAAACAACTAACAGAAAGAGAGAAAGGGCTTCTTTTTTTTATTTTATTTTATTATATAAGGAGGCTCTTTTATTTATTTGATAGTCGATTATATTTATCTTAGAATGAGAGAATAAAAGAGAAAAAAGGAAATATCAGTTCAATAATAATAACTATTTGATTTCGAGTGGCACTCAAGGAACCCTTTGGGGTTTTTCCTTCTTTATGGAAATGAACGAAGAAAGAGGAAGAAGTATGGATGATGGTGTGCTGATGTTTCTTCACCTCTCGGTCAAACGTATGGAGCTGTGACCCATTTCTTTCTCTCTTTTTTCATCCCCTCTCATCTTCTTGAGTGAATTTACATATAGGGTGTCAGTTGGTGTACTCCGAAGAAATCGCCTCCACCATTTTTGTCTTTGATTGTGCCAAATTTCCTTTTTTCTCTACTATCTATTTTTTTTTTTCATTTTATCTCTCGTTTAAACTTAGGAGATATATTATGTGTTTAAAAAATCATATTATTTTATTGCGCACAATTTTATTTATCTTTAAAGAAAATTAATTTATTATAAATAAATAAAAAATAGTGATGTTAATGAGTGCAAAAATTGCTTTGACGTCGCCCTGCTTTAGCCCGATAGTCATTTCTTTGGCTCAACACTCTCATAATACTATCAATTTTCCATTAATTAATGACCTAATTATGATAAATAATAACGATAAGCTTTAGATATCATCGCGACTATTTGGCAACCCTCATTATCATGATTTTGATTTTGGGGATTGACAAGAAATAGAGGGGGAGATAAAAGGTAAAAGGCCTTCCGGAGAGAGAGAAGGCCATCGGCATCATCACATGTTTTAGGCATATGCTCTGGTTTCAGAACATTTGGGATAAAATTTTTTGTGTATTTTCCTTCTTGAAAAGTATTTATGTCCAACAATGGAGGAGGGAGCAGGCAGCCAGGAAGCTTCTACGATATTAAAACTTTCAGGTTGTTATATTAAATAACAAACCGATTTTCGACTCATTCCTTTGTCATCTGAGTTCAAACTGTCTAAGTGGACCGATGATGCCATTATTAAATTTAAGTCAAAATGTCTCAAACTTGAGTTATAATACAGGGTGACCCTAAAGTCCGTTTACCAATTTTCATTTAAAATAACAAACATCAAATATGTGAAAAATCATAATATAAAAATATGAAAAAACATGATTTGAAACCGTTACCATGTGCGTCGAGATATAAAATATCTATATTGTCTAAGAATTTAAAATTGTAAATAGAAAACTGCAAAATTGTATTGGTAAACTGACTTTGGGGGCAGCCTGTGTGACAATAAGTAAAGGAGTGTTTTCTAATACACTAAATATAATTTATCAGGTAGCTGATAACTAGAAGGAAGTTTCGAAGAAATAATACCAGCCGTTTTTGCTGGTCGAAATATCACAAATAAATTGATGCAAGAGTGGCCCAAAAAAGGCCTCTTCGAAATTTTCCCATATGATTTTATCTTTTATCATGAAATTAAGCCACTTCAATTTTTGATAGGAACTTCATTTAAAGTTCCAACCAGAAATATCAAAAAATTTAGCTTATACAAATAATAATTTTAAGTATTAGAGATCAAATAGTTTTTTAGAAGGAAATTTTTATTAACGTTTACTGATCCATCACAATGAAAATGCTCTAGCTATACATAGTAGTGACAGTCTTGTTGTCTCATTTTTTTTTTAGAGATTTTATATAAAGATTTGCTGAATTTTATTTGAAATAATTGTTTCTTGTAAAGCCAACATGTTTATGTGGTTGGGCCGGGATAAGAGGATCTGGTCAATACCCAGCTATATATTATAAATATAATATATCGAACCTTGATAAATCGAAATCAATTATTCACACGATGGCTTTATCTTTTGGACACTCAATGGGACGAGCACACGCCAAAAAGATTGATGATATTCATTTATTTATATATTTTACTTCGGCCGACGTTTATTTAACGGATGGTTTCATCGTTTCCATGTTTAAATGTATCTTACATTTGATCTCGAGATAAAAAGGAACAATCAAAAGACCGCCATTTTTTAATTTTAGTATATAAATAGAAAAGAAATCATTGATAAGGAAATGAGAGATTATGAATTTTCATTGTTCTGATATTATTTCATAGACCTATAATATGATATACTATCCCCGTCAAAAGTAATTGGACATCCTATTTTAATACATCTTTTTAGATAATTAGGAGACATACATGAAATTAAAAAATCATCAAATTTCATCAAATCATTAAATTTATTATTTTTAGATTTCAACTAGGACTATTTTTTTTTTTATATTAATTGTGAGAGTTGTAATCCAGACATATTTATTTATATCATTTGATATCCAAGTGAAAATTTATTTAAATCAATTGAATACCAAATGATATAAAAAACAAAAAAAAACCTGGATTTTTTTTGTTTTGTCTTAATGAATAATTAAAAGTCCTACATGAAATCCAAAAATAATAATTTTTTTAAATAGGTAAACATTAGTAATTTTGATGATTTTGAATTTTATGTATGTCTCCTAATTATCTAAAAAGATGTATTAAAACAGGATGTCCAATTACTTTTGAGGAGGATAGTATATCATATTATAGGTCTATAAAATTCATAATCTCTCATTTCCTTATCAAATATTTCTTTTCTATTTATATACTAAAAATAAAACAGGAGGTCCAATTATTTTTGAGGGGGGGGGGGGGATTGGTATATAATTTATTATTTACTAAATTAGCCGCTGTGAGAGTTTCTCATATTTTCCATCAGATTGACGGAAAAATTAATAGTCCTGATGCAGGATTCAATTTCACCAGATGATAACAATAATAAAAAAAGCTCATATACTTGAGGCGGTGGTTTTAGGAAATTTTTTGAACTTAAGGAATTAACAAAAACAAAAGTTATAAATACATATATTTTTTAGGGTGGAGGGAAAACGTAAAAACTGCTAACCATTATAAGATGTTTTGTATTAACTAAATAGCTATTCTTCTGACACTCCAGTTTAAAAAGAGCCTCAAATGAATTCAAATGTACGAAATAATATTTTAATTTAGATAATCGCACTCATATATAATGAGTGTCTGGAGATATCCGTGATTTCCTATCCCTCTCCAATTTAGGGAAATAATTATAAGAGGATTTTAATTTTTTGGTAATAAATGATAAATTTGGATTAAAATATTTAATTATATTGTTTATTTAAAACTAGGGAGAGATTGAACAAAGCTTCGCTGATTGCGGATTATTTAGTGATTTGGGGGGTGAATTATTTTGTACAAACTTTCCTTGACGCCTATGATTTATTATCTCCGTTCATATATATTTAAATTAATTTCAAGAGAAATAAAATCAATTTCTTCGCTTAGTTCGGAAACCGAACCTCTGACATTTAGTAAGGCTTCTACCTCTGCCCTAAGGTCTAGGGCATTTAATTATACCTATAAGGTGGCTATTGAACTATGGAGAAAGGAGCAAGTTTATATTTTTATTATAATTATATTTCTTTTATTTTTATATAGTTAAATTTTTTTTTAAATAAATCTATTAAAACAAATGGATTTGCTTAAATATTTTAGTTTGAATTCAGTTTTTTATTCAAATGTTACGTTATTCTCGTTTTTTTTTTTTTTACCCCCCGTCTTAAGTTTTACCCGATCCCTGGCTAGAGAATTCAGTACCTTTATTTTTTTATTTATTTAAATGAATATTAAAAACTATCTTTTATCAATTTAAATATAAAAGAAAAATAGTCGTCAAAAGTTAATTAAATTACTTTAGAAGATGGAAGTGTTATTATTATTTTGTTGCTGGTTTTGTGAAGAAAAGGAAGCTTTATGCGCTCCCTCCCCCTCCCCAGCCGTTTAATCCAAGAGTGATCAAGCAGCAAGATCAAAGGCGAGGCGCCCATTTGCGATTCCACCGGTTGAACTGAGAAGTGGTCCAAGTCCAGAATCTCTCTCTCTGTCTCTTCTTTACTTCCAACTCCTCCTTTTTCACTTTTCCCACCCGAAAAGGGCTTTAATAACGACAAGTAGATTTCACTTTTTAGCAGTCAACCAACCAATTCTCTCAAGGAAATTTTTCAAATATTATATATACAGTGTTATTCTCTTCTTCTCTTAGCTCTAGAGAAGTAAAAGTGTTATCTGTTGAGACATGACGTGAATAATTTGCAAGAAGAACGTGTCTTTTTCCCTTTCTACTCAATTCACCGCACTCCAGCAACCACCCCCCCCCCCCTCCAGCATCAGCCCACCAAAAGCTTCTTAACCATTTAGACTTGATCTAGAAATTCCTTTAACCCAAATGGCTGTCAGGGAACCACAATAAATTCGCTTTCAAGAAATTTTAAATAGAAAAATAATTTACCAATAACAATTGTCGTGTTTTTTTTTAAACATAAAGGAATTCTGTTTTAACAAAGAATCACAAATTAAATTTAAAATTTAAAAATTATAAAATACTTATCAACTTATAACAAATATATGTGATAGCTTTTGTACACCCTATATATTTTTTTTTTATTTGTTTGTTTTGTGTTTTAAGTTTTTTACTTTAATTTGTAAGAGTAATTATATATATTATTATTATTATTATTATTATGTGAATGAGTGTTTCGTATAAAATGTAATTTCGTAAAAGGAATGCCCTAGACGCCAAGTCTCAATAAAAAAAACTTATTACCTATAAATATAATAATTTCATTTTCTCTATTTCTTATTTATTTATCAATTTGCAAATCGAAATTTAAAGGATCGTCACAGGTTCAAGTTCCAAGAAGGTAATACACTTTCTTGTAAATAATTATGAAATATATATCAGCACCGTGGCCAGAATCTTGGAGAGGGGATTTATAAAGCCAATATTGATACCAATATAGATTAAATATGACTCTATTAACTTTTAATAAGTTTATTTGATATAATATTAAAACAAACTTGTTATCGAATAATTATAATAAAAAGAAATTATGAATATGAAAAGGATCAACGTATTAATAAATCATTTGAAGGGCCCTCGTTTAAAATAAATTCTAAAGAATATAAAATATTTTTTCATATTTCTAACAGCATTTAAAATTTAAAATAAATTTATTCACAATTTAAATTATGTACGATCGACATGCACCGCTATACATACGACCGCCTCACAATCGAACTTTTTGACCTCTCGATATGGACTTAATTTTGAGATGGGCTTTAGTTTGAGCTGAGCGCATCGTGCTGCAGTTTACTTCGGGGTGGATTGTTTCGCTTTGTATTTTTTACGCTTTATTTTTATTAATTATTGAAGCTACCAACAATAGCTATTTGTAAATTTATTATACTCAAATTAAATATTTTTAAATATATAATAATATTTAGTTCATGTATATTTTTTATAAATAAATTAAAAAGATAAAAAGTTCTTTTAAGAACTCAGCCTGAGAACGGATTAATTGAATTACCCTAAAATATAAAACGATATAATGGAAAACTAAAGTTCGGGATAGGAATTTTGGACTGGAAAGAATTAAGTTCGTAACTCAAGGAATCACTATATTTTCTAATTTTTCTGTGAGATTTCGGGAGGGGAGTTTGGGCCCCTCATATCCTCCCTCCGACTTCAGTCCTGATTTACTATCTCTCTCAAAAGTAATTTGTGTATATTTAGTTTCGCCTGAATGGATAATTAGAAGACCTATATGAAAATACTAAATTAATAGGTATAACCTTATGATTTAGAAGTTTATGAAGCTTTACTAATTATCCATTAAGGCCAAACCTAATATATATAATAAAATATAAAATAACCAATTACTTTTGAGAGGGATAATATATTGTATTCAAATATATATCCCTAATTCTCTTTTCCTTTTTTACTCGTTTTAATTTTATGCGGAAAATAATTAATTCAATGTGGCAAATTGCAACATCTTTTTTATTAGATTATTAGACAGTCTACATTTTACTTTCACGTATAGGTAGGGAAAGTATTATAATCGTCCAAAAATTCGATCTCAAGATTTTGATCCGACCTCCCTATATCTGTCTGTTTGTTCGTTAACTCGAGCACGTTTAAGTATAGATTAACTAAATTTTTCATAAGTGCATTTCAGCAAAATCATATATCAACTTTTGGGCACCGGAAGTGGTAGTTTATCTGAAACATTTTTCTAACAATCATGATAAGTAATATAAAAAAAGATATTTTATATGTTAATATATTTAGTAAAACTACTTTACCTATATATGAGAAAGTTGGGGGAGCCTGATTTATTTAAATGGCGCTCACTTATCCGCCAAAAGAAACCGAGATGTTTTCTAACCTTAGGTGCTATTTATAATTATTAATTTATAGAAAGTGGATTATGCCGGGGGAGCTAATTTCTCCTTTTTTTCCGAAATCAATATTGAGTAATATTTCGAATTAAAGACTAAACCAACAAAATCCCCTTGGTAAATAAATAAGGGTCGTGCAGAGAGGATCTATCACTTCATTAAATGACTGATTTATTTTAAAGGTAGTTTGTTGAGGAGGATGATGAAATGAGATAAACGAACTCCACAAACCAAGGGACACTTGAGGTTGGAAATTAAACAGATTGTAAATAGACAGGGTTTGTCATGAGAAGATTAAATAATATAATGAAATCTCTCAATGTCGATCATTTATAAAAGAATTAAAAAACAACAAAAAAAAATTTAGAGAGAAACGACAATTCAATTTAAAAAAAAAAACTGTTATAACTGATGAAAATGGAACTGATATCTCTTTGAAACATATTCGAAGAGGTGTTGGAAAAAGTTTTAAAATAAAAAAAAGTATTTAAATAAACCCTGCTGAATAAAAACTAATTCTTCTATATTTTGAATAATTAATTAACTTCAGAATTTTCTATATATCGAACAAAAACCGCCCATTAGTTTCTAAGTTCACTCAGTAGGAATAAAGAGGCAGACAAATATTGTATTTTAACCAAGAGGTGCATAAATTTGTTCGTTTTTGTCTGCTGGAAAATAGGCAACCCAAATGACCAACCCATTAATGGATTCTTTGGATAAAAGCTCCAGAGTCTCTTAAAGTAGTTGTTAAATTAACAAGACTTAGAGGAGTTTTGGTGCATTTAATTAAATATCCATTAAAGAGTTGGTCATTTGGGTGGCCTATCTTCCAGGAACAAAATAATGGTGTTTATTGTATATAGAGACCCAACGTGCGGTGTTCGTTTCGCTCGCAGGATCTACCATCCCTTATCGTAGAGTTTAGAACAAAAAGTACGACCAATGAATTAAAATTGAAAATATTCTTCCTCCCCTTCTCAACCACAGACCCTGCAAAAAGAAAATCTCAAATTGCATCATTTTGGTTTTCTTAAAGTTGTCTTGCTTCATTATCCACCTAGATACATAACGCATCAAAGACAAAACAAACAAATCTGATAAACAAAAATCTCCCGATCCTCTACAAGGAATAAACAATGTCATCATTAGAAGTTTCAAGAATTTGGGAAAAATAATCTCAAGATTTAATTCTAAATCATTCAAATCTTTTAGTTAGTGAAGTCATAATCTGAAATATTGATAACTTATTGTTTTATTGTTATAGTTGAGTACTTCCTGTTTAAATATTCATCCAGGTATCACCTAAACAACAGATATTTTTGTAATTGTTTAGAGACTCAGAGACCGAAAAGCTTAAAAAAATGTTTTTTTGTTTCATTTATAAAATTTTCTTTCTGTAAGAAGAAAACTCTTTGTTCAAATTATGTAAAACAAAATTAAAATTATTAAAAGCGGGTAAAATGAAATTATAAG
>JAAAKE020084024.1:0-45173 GCA_010014785.2 Anisolabis maritima | reverse complement strand
TTGATGAAATGAGATGCCCCTATTAATTAGACACAGCCGATCAAATTTTCTGACTGTATGCAGTGTGTATTTGATGTTATTCGCATCTACGCTTTAAAACTACTTATTATATTATATTATATATAAATATATTAGCCATCCCTATTAGTTATCTTAATACCCTGGCGAATTGTCTCATGGATATGATACGCCTAATGGGATACAACATAATTTTATAAAAAAAAAAAAAATTATATGAACAAAAAATGGCTGATAAATGATACCACTTTACTGAGTTTAATAAGTCGGTAAGGCGAGAACTGAACCTACATTCCCTGTTAAAATTTTAAATAAATATCGTCAATTGATTATATTTAATTTATTCGCGTATACAAAACCTCCGAAAGTTTAAAAAATTCTCTTTATTTGAAATCCTTCATAAAGATCCAAATTGGAAATTTAAGCCAATCTGTTTATGTCCCCTTCCCCATCGAGTTGGGCGGCTAATCAACTCCTCCTCCTCCACCCTCTCTCCATTTATGGTCGACGATTAAAAAAAGAGTGCCCATTTCTTCTTTAAATAAATTTTATTATTCACCAATTTAAATAAATGAGAGAAATATATACAAAATATGTGTCAGGAATCAAAGATTAGACAATCGTACCTTAAATAAATTAAATATAACAAATAAAAAATATATGAAATTTTATATGCTGAAATTTATTTGGAAATGAAAGTGATTGGCTCAAATTTTGTGCAAAGGTTTTTTCTTTTTCATAAGTCTGTCTGTCCTCCATTGCCATTAGGACTTGTTTAAAGGCATATGAAAATTCTTCATAGGTAAATCAACATCGGGACATTTTATCGAAAATTAAAAATTAAAAGAAAATATTTATGACCCCTTGAGAAGGAAAGACAAAAAAATTAGATTTGTTGCCAGAGATACGGTATTTAAAAAAAAAAAGTCCTTTTATTAAATAATCCTTTTGGATGACTAGGTGGATATTAATGAGAAATAAAACATCTATCAAAGTTAGCGGATTGGAATTTTGCTTAAGAGACAAACAAAAATTCATTATCAAATTTTGGCTGATCATAATGGCTGAAGACGTAAAGTGTTACGTGAATCTATAAATTCTTAAATTAAAACATCAGAGCTGGATGTTTGAAATTTTTTAAATGCAAAAAATCGAAATTTTCTTCTTGATCCTTAGTTAAATTAATAAAGGGTCGAAATGATAGTCATAAAAATCCACTTTGTGAGCAAGCATTGAAGAAATTAATTTTTGGGCGACTAAATAAAATTCGTATCATTTTTAATAATGTGTGAAACAGCTCATCAAAGTGTCCAAAAATAATCCCTTTTTGAATAAAAAATTTTATATTCGAAAATATATATAAATTTCCTTGAAATTTTCAAAAAAAAAAAAAAAAAAATATTAAATTCTAAATAAACAGAAGGGACTTTAAGACTTTTTATAATTATAAACAAATAAAGACTTTTATTGAAATTTTTAAAATTTTAATGGATTTTTGATGTATTTAGACTTTTTGAATTTTATCTAAAAAGCAATACAAAATTTCAAGCTATTTTTCTATATCAAATATATAGAATATATAAAATGATTTATAGATGCTACTTTTTCTAATAATATTAAATCAAATATCGTTGAATAATCAAATAAATGTTTGTTTGAGGAATCAAAGATTCTCTTAAAATCTACCCAGGATTATTTTTTTAATTTTATCTCATTTATTTATTTACTTTTATTTAAAGAAAATTTGATATAATTATCTGTTCAAGACCCAAGTGAAAAAACACCTTGATAACAAACTATTCACCTGAAGGTGTACTCTATTTGAAGTTAATATGAGAAAAATCAAAATATTTCATATAATATTAATTTTTTTAAATTAATGGATTAAAACAAAATTGTTCTATTCATTATTTTAAACAACTTTTGTTAGAAAAAAATTTTTATATCATTTATTTTTTCATTTTCCTAGGAGAGTCAATTTTTTTTCAGGTTGGATATTAGAAGCTTTGATTTGTTTTTTCTTTCAATTATTGAACTAGGCCGGTGGTGGGGGGTCATTGTCGCCGCAGCCTTTCCGATTGACCTTGAGCAGAAACCATGCGGCAGCTGCTATCTCTGTCCCATGCATTATGGGAATTCATAATTATTATTTTCTATAAGAGATCTATTACTAGATGACCAAAGACATTTCTCTTTTCGCTAAAATAAATTATTATTTTGAAATGATCCTACCACTAAGAATTTTATCTTCTTAAAAATATAAAGCCATAAAAAAGTTAAAAATATTTATTTAAAAAAAAATTTTATTAAACTTTTTTTGATTCTTTTATATTTCATTTTAATTTGGAAATTTCCATTTAAAATAAATTGACTCTCTGAATATTTCATTGAAGGACTTTTTTCATATATTTAATCTTAGAAATTACAATTAAATTTTTTTCATATTTCAAACTCTTAATTCCATTAATAATTGATATAATAATAATAATAATAATAATAATTTAAATTGATTTCTCTGTCTATTTTATATTTCTTTTTTATTATTTTTTAATATTATTTCGAAGAAATGGCCGAGTGTCTTTAGTGTTGCCAAAGTGTTCTCGTCAGCCCATTAGATTTATAAAGCATCTAACTGGCAATCGGTTAGCGAGGAGCTTATCTGGCAACAATGCATTAGCAAGCCATTTATTCCAGCGCCCAGGCTTCACTCCTCAGTCTCGTTTGAACGTCCATTGGAATTATACCTATTACTATCTTGCTCGGTTTTCATTAAAATTTAGCGATTTTTATATTGTGTGTATTGTATTTGTGCATTATTTTTTGGATATATGTTTTATCTAAACCCTAATCTTTAATAAGACAACTTCGCTTTCTTAATAAATAAGGTAATTTTTAATATAATTATTACACAGAAAATTGAACGAATTTCTAGAAGACTCTTTTGCTTGACTAAACTAGTTCAAAAGAACGAGTCTCAAAGGAACGATGAACTGTTTAGTTCTTTTTTGACTTCAGCGCTCTCTAGTGGCCATTAGAGAACCTAGTGTTTTTGAGGTAGAAAAACAAAAAGCTTTAACAAATTATTTATTATAGTGGAGATGCATGAAAAAAATGTCTACCATCCCAGGATCGAACCTAGTTCGAACCATGTATTTTTTCATCCAGGCTATAATAAACAAGTGTTTCTTTGTCCAAACAATTATTTATTAAATTAGGTTTATTTATTAATTTTTCAAATAATAAAGACCTGCATAAACGAGCGCAACCAGACATCTTGTTAAGGGAGATTTACTATTAGGAACATATCTCTTTTTTATGGAAATTCGTTTTCATTTCTAATAAAAAACTCTAATAACTAACAAGATAAAATTCAATTTACAATATTAGTTACTCACATTTTAAAATATAGGGTGTTTAGAAAAAATAATTTTTTTCAAATCGTTGCTATGACTCCTGCTTCTTGTCTACCTCCAAAAGCTTAAACATGTACATATTAAATTTGTTTTTATATCATGTTGGGCACCAAGGTTCAAGGATACACACAAATATATGAGAATTTTCTAAATTCTCTGAAAAATTCTTCATTTCAAAATTCCTTAGAGAATGACTTTATTTAAAATACATTGGTATTAAATTCTTCATTTTAACACAGACACACCAATAGATGAAAAACTTTACAACCATAGTAATATAATTCTTAAAAATAAAAAACAAAAGGAATATAAATAATTGTAGTATTTTCTTATTTGTTATTGAATAAAAAAGGCTAACGAATTCTATGCTTATAGTGGGGATACGTACCCACGATCTCTGAAAAATATTGACATTTCCATCACTATAAATACATTTAAAAAATGTAACTTAGTAAAAAAGGGAGGTATTGTAGGTACACCAATCAAAGGGTAGCCGAAATTGTTTTCATTGTTTATCTATAAAATTTGGTTGTGTACAATTTTGGGTCTTTATATTACATACACATCAACAAAACTTCACTTTACAATGAAACCATTTTGAATAAATACATAATTTTTATTTTTTATTTTTATACATTTTATTCACAATATTCACAAGTAGGGGTATACATGTTATGTATGTATCCACACACTTCACAAGATTCACACTCATAAATTGTTGAGTTTATCTTTAAATCCTTTAACATTTGCACATTTTTTGAGTCTTATTATTCAAGATGTCATATCAAATCACATATCAAAGAAATTTGATTTCCTTCCAAATGAAAATCGAGATTCTAAAAATGAAAATATCTTAAAAAATTCAAACCTCCTTTTGTATCAAAAGTCTTTGGTTAGAGATTAAAATAATTTCTCTAAAGTTCTATTTAATTAATCTCTACAAATATTTATGAAAAAAAGTAAATTATTAAAATGTCTCATTCCTATTGTTTTAATGTGTAACCAAACACTTTTAATTCGGCTGTTATTCAAGAAGAATTTATCGGAATAATTCTTATTCATTTCGACACTTTTGACTTCTCGTTTTTCATTTTTTTTTTTTAATAATAAAATATTCTAAACTTTTATTTTCACTATCTTTCTTTCCTAATGATTAATAGTAAAAAGAATATAATATTTCAAAATTGCGCAATGTGCAAAAAAAATTTATATTAAAAGTAAGATCCGAACGCTAATAAATTATCTATCATCAATGCAATTCAATAGAAAATTTTTTTAACATTTAATAGATTTGTTTTTTAATTAACCCTCAAATAATTATTATTTTAAGGCAGTGGTTCCCAACCTTTAAATTTTTGGGTCCCAACTTAGCATATCAATAATCGCGCCCCTTTTTAATGTTTTTTTAGATTGCTAATATTTATTTTTCTTTTTTGCCGATAAATATATGTTATTTATCTATTTTTAAAGGTGACATTTTTTTATATTAACAGAATATATCTTATTTTGGTTTCAATAATAAGTATTTTCTAATATTTTGTAATTTTTCCTCTCCCCACTAAGGGAGCAGAAGGCAATCACTGATTTAAGGGAATGGTTTTCACATGGAATGCCGCAAGTACCTGAAAGCAAGTAAACCCCCCCCCCCCGCAAATTTTATAGAATAAAGGTGTTTTTGAATATATATTTTTTAATATGTATTCAAAAAAATTATTATCTTATTCAAAATTCAGAACTGGACAAACTTCCCTTTGGAGAAATATTATTAGTTTATTACACGACCCATACAAATACAAAAGCAAATTTTATTTCAAATAAATTTGATTGAAAGACTAAGAAATTTGATATCTTTTTTTTTTACATAGGTCATATAAATTAGTAAGTTCACTCAGAATTAAAGGGTTGTCTACTTTTGAATATAACGGATGATATACTTAGCGTAAGGGTGTCTTCAAATTTTAAAATTTCTTATTAGGGTACCGTCATTTAGAAATTCAGATTAATTCTAACAATATTTCTTAAAACGTTTTATAATTCGCAGAGGTATACTATAATAAACTTAGTCAAAAAATTCTTTGTCCACATTTTATAAACCTTTTTATAATACAAAATTTTATTAATTTATATATGAGCCATTTTTAAGTTTAGTTCAAAAGTTGCCTACTACTTATTTCGGCACTAATAATAATAAGGTATTTTTCTTCATACATGGGATAATTTATCTCTTGTATTAATGGTACCGTAAGCGGGAGCAATTTAAAGTGAAATAAATAAATATCTTTGTACAATATAAAATTATGCGAATCATAATTTATTAGGTTTATTACTTTCTCTTACCTATATATGTAATATATAGAGAATGTCTTGTTTTATTATAATGATACGGCTGTTACTCCATAAATTTTTTCTTTAAAATCTTTAAAATAATCATTGAAGCTTGATATGTCACTTTTGGGATTTTGCCATGCTTTTAAATGGGTTAGGGGAGAGTTTAATTACAAAATAAGTGTTTTGAGTCCTTCGCCGCCTTTTTAGAGCTTATTCGACAAATAATTAGAGGGGAATTTTTATTTATAAATTTTTTCGATCATTTATCAAGACGTCTTAAAAAAGGTAAGGGATGGGTTGTTATTTGAACTTTTGCCAAAATAAATAATCTAATTTGGAAATGCATTATTATATTTATATTTATATACAATCCAAAAAAAAAAGGATTTGTATTTCAATATATTTTTCCTGCATTTTGCCCAGCACTGCCTCGCCGATTATCGCAAAATAGAATTGTGTCTAAATTTAAGATTTAAGAACAAGCCTAAAAATAAATTAACTTTCGAATCTCAAATTTAAAATCCATTTGGTAATTAAAAGATTAGTTTTATGCTACGACGTTTTTGCATAAGTCGATACCTTCATTATTTATCAAAATAATTGGAACAGTTAAATTTGTAATAATTTTTATTGTTTAGTGAAGGCATCTGCACATCCAGAAACGTCTAAAATAATTTTTACAATCTTTTTACATTAAAAGTTTTGACAATGAGTTTGTTTGGCTTAATCACAAATTTTAAATAATTATATAAATCTCTTACATTAAGAATAAAAAATATTTCTTATAAAAATGCTTAAAAATATTGACCAATTAAAAAAAAAACTAGTTTTAATTATTAATATCGAATGAGTATAAAATTTCTATTTTTTTCAAAAGGCCTATCATATATTTCATATTAATAAGGACTATACAGTTTTCCTATATATTAATGCAATGGGTTTTTGTTTCACAACTTTTTTCTTATTTCACATTTTCAACTTGTTTTGTAATTTTATTTTGTTTCAACAAAAAATCAAATTCAACTTAGTAACAAATTTTTCTTTGTAAAAAATTTTATTTAGTTAGAATTTTTCTTTTCATTTTGAAGAATAAATTTTTACGATTTTTAGCACAATCAAAATTATCCTAATTTCTTCAAATTGTTCAGCAAATTTTTTTTACCTCGCTAGTTTTCGACTTGCAGTACAAATTTTTATAAATTCCGAGAATGAAGATGAAGGGGTTGGGAGGGGCCTCCCCGAGAATTTGGAAATAACCCCCCCCCCGGTTATTCCCAAATTCTCGCCCTTGATAGAATGTATTGATCTACAATTTATTTATATCATATATAATAAAAGTCCTTTTTACTCTGTTTTTGAAAATATGAACTTTGAAGAGGGCATGCTAGTTCAATAAAAAAGCTTTTTTAGAAATAATTTTGTCATGCCAATCACTTTTGGTACCTGAGAAAATCATACATGAAACCTTGCCCATCCCAATATATTTCTTAAGAGATCTTGAAATATGCTTATATTTAAAAGATTAACCACTTAATGAATGACACAGTCATCAAATTTGATTTTTTTTCGGTCAAAACTAATTTTGAATAAAGTATCCGAGGTCATATATACTATACAAATTTCAACAAAACCAAATTTTGGAATATATTTATTAGCGCCCTTTTGACATAAATCTCTAAATAAAAATCTATCTAAATATCTGTATATTCCATTTTAAAAATATGATAGGCCAAAAATTTTCTTGCAATTATTTCAGTGGGGTAACTAGAGTATGGTCCGCCCGGGGCGGTTCTTCATTTTACTGTCCTGTGTGACTTTTCAGAGTTCTCTGACTTGACAAAAAAGTGCCGTCCGGGGCAGAACCCTCTAGCTAGGTCACTAAATATTTTTTTATTAAAATTAATTTTAATACAATTTTAAAAATAAAAATTATAAATTCATTTTTCATTTACACTTGAGTAATGTGACTCGTTTAATTATATCTAAATCGACATACATTCATTCCACATCTATACTTAAATTTGTAACATTCAATCTTTCTGATAATGTCTTTAGAATATATAATACTGACGACTCTGTAAATATATTTCAATATCAATATTAACAGCGTTTTGAATTAAAATATTTTTATTTATATTTTCGTTGCTCAGGCATAAATTGTGAACCAGCTTCTTTTTTTGAGTTCCAATAACAACAAACACTCAATCAGAAGATTGTTTTTGTCCTGCTTCATATATTTTCCAGGGATATGCTAAAAATCACATAGTGCATGAGCTTGACATCAAATTTGATGAAATAATTATTATGAAAATTGTACATTGAAAGTACTTTACATATTTTATAACATGACACTAGAACAATTAAAATTAAATGGAGACAATCCATTTTATTTATAATCACTCAATTTATTTTTTAAGCTCCGCTCATATCATCCTTTTTTTTTATTCACCTTATTCAGAAAAATTTTAAATTATTTTTGTTTTTAACATAATATAAACATTTGGCAACGAGCGAATTTCTAAAAACATTGATCTTAAGCGTAGTCAGACTTTCAATTTCTCCGGTCGTATTTTTTTTAATGTCTGATTTTGTTTTGGTAAATTAAAAATTTTTAATTAAATACTAATCGATTTCTTTTAATGACTAAATAGATATTGAAAAGGATATGTGACTGACAGAGCTACATTTATAAATTAGATTTGAGACTAGACATATTTACATAAGATATAGATACAGAGATTCGTATAAACGCATATTTATTTTTATTTTTTTTTAATTTTTAATCAGAAAATATAACATATAGTGTTAAATTTGATTGTAAACAAACAAGTAGACACCCTGGGTTGATTTTTAAAGCTGTTCGCACTGGTTCGGGTCTATGGTGGGTTGCGTTGTTGTGGTCATTAATGGTGGTACCCGAACATAGCGTACATGCGTTTCGGTTCCGTCGTGCGCCTTTGTCGAGCCTGGGTCCGTATTCCAATAATTGGCAGAGACACATTCGCAGGCTTCACCGCCAGCACCGATACCTTCTAATACACCCGGTACTGTAGCTACTACCGTCTCCTCTTCACGAGGTTTCCGCTTCTTGGTCTTATCCACCTGATAACAAAATAACCATTAGATCTTACTTGTATTTAAAGACATCCAATAAACATATATTTTTTTTAAATATTATGAAAATAAACAAAACCGATTGTCACCTTTCTTCATAGATGATGTTCCATTTGCTGATAAATACTTATGCGATACATAAACATAAAAAAATTATGTATATGAAAAAACAATTTCAAATAAAAGTTGTTAGTAAATTCTTTATAACAATATTGGATCTGTACTAAAAGTTGATCAAATTTTAAGAAATTTATATGGCAATCTTAAATATTCAATTTTATCTACAAATTTTTTCTCTAGAGGATTCATGGAAGGGGCATGTTTTGGCCTTCACAATTTTAGAGTGAATATCAATATTCAGTCCGACTATAATATTTTTTTAACTTTTAGTGCAATTCGTTGTACTGAAAGTCACTCTTTACTTATTTCACTTTTTTCTTGAAAATAGATTAATTATTGAATTTAAAGAAATACCCCATTTCATCCCCTCTCAAAGATCCGTTTGTCGCACTCCCTACAAACTTGTAACTACTCCCCGGGTCAATAATAATAATAATAATAATAATAATAATAATAATAATAATAATAATAATAATAATAATAATAATAGAATTATGAAGTAATCCTAAAGCTTTTAGAAAAATTATTTATCAATTATTTTCTTTTCCCTGCTTTGTATATTTTTTTGACAAACAAAGGGGTATGAGTTGAAAAAGAAATAGCAGAGCACCTGAGCGTAGATCGCGAGCATTTCTGCGTCGGTCTGTGGTGGTGTAGATGCAGGTGAAGAAGTGACATCAGCTGTTACACCGCTGTCACCCAGTTTTCCCGGGGCAAGCATTTTGAATACCGAGGGTACAGCCACCCTACGTGTAGGTCTACCCTGTCTAGGCAATGTAGCTGCCCTTGTAGCTGCCGGCGCTCCTGCTGTCGATACAGGTAACAACGCCTGTCCATTAGCTAAAACCATTTCATAAGCCGCAGCAGCTGGTTCCACCGATAATTGTTGTAAGTGGCGTAGAGTTTCGTAATGAGGTTCAATTGTAGCTGCAGCTGCTACTGACGCAGCACCAAGATGTACCCTGCGACCAAGTGTAGCATAGCCGCTGGCACCCGGACCAACACCGCCTCCACCAATTACACCTCCAACGCTTCCAGTACTGCCAATACCAACACCGAGTCCTACCGTTGAAGCGTAAGAACTCGCAGTAGGAAATGAGTCTAGTGGGTCGTAGCGGTTCGGTTCCTGCACAATATGCAAAATTATAAATAAAACTTCTTAAATGTAAAAGAGGGGGTTATAAAATACCATCTGTATCAGAAGTTTGGTTGGATAGAGGCTCAATACCTATTTATTATTTTTTATATATACATTATTTTTATTTTTAATAATTTTATATTGCTGTAATTAAATAATTTTTCCCTCAATATGCTTATTTGCTGATCTGCGAAATCCCTATATTTTTTTACCAATAACACCATAGGAAAAGTACTAAATTTTGTTATTTTTGATCTGAGTTTGTTTAATCTGTTGAATTTTTTTATAAATCAAATCTTCCTTTTTTTATCCACAGAATAGTCGCCCAAAACCTTGCTCCCTTAATTTTTTTCGAGTTTAGGTGGGTAAAATTGGCAAAATGGTAAAAATATAATAATTAATTTTATAAAATCCAGAACCATATTTGAATAGAAATTGAAGACATTATTAGTAAATTAAGGATTTTATTATCTCTTTTATAAGGAGGGAAGAGACATCACAATCCTGACTTATACAAATTTTATCGGGTCAATTTCACAACAAAACAGACATATTCTACCTCACAAAGGTGAGAAAAATTTTTGAGATAGGAAAAGTTTCATTCATAAGAAAAAATATGTGGGTATTTTAGGACGGCTCTTAAACTGTTTTTCTCTCCTCAAAATCCCCAACCTTAAAGATAAGCCCTATAATTTACCGTATCCGCTGTGACAACTGTTGCCACACCGCCGCCACCTTCGCCAATATCTCTTCCTCCAGAAACCATATCATCATAAATTCCGCAACCTTTGCCTCCAGAGGAATCAATAGTCATGAGTTCACTTCCATTCTGTTGTCCGGCATTGGCTGCTTTTTGGGTACGAAAACGCCTCGCCAGTACTACAGTAAGTGTGATGAGGCCGATGACGAGAATGGCACCTAAAATCCCACTTGCCATAAGACCTGCTGTTAATCCAAGTCGTTCGAGGGTGCTCTTTCCTCCATCGCCTTTAGAGATTCCTCCACTTCCAGAAATTCCTCCTCCTCCCAAATCATCACGCTGTGAAATTTAAATTATAATTAATTAAAATTTTTTTATTATAAAAAGAAAATAACGTACCTCTCTTTCGGAAGAGCGTCCAGCTCCTGTTAATTTGACAGGTAAATTCCGGTCACCACCATCGCCTAAACAAGTAACGTTGACCGATTCCCACAGACCCGAACTCTGGCACGTAATCGATATATGCGTGACACCTAAAAGCCCCGAAAAAAAACCGGGATGTGAATTGTGGAATTGCGATGTGAGATGCGAGCAGACATATAGCACATACCTCCTGGCATTGCGTAGCCAGCTTGGCAGGTGTATCTTGCCACGTGGTTCCAGAGGGTGGACCCGTTGATGAGCTGGACAGTGGCATGTGCTATTCGAGCCGGTTGGCCGCACGTGATCGCTGCAAAACAAGCGGCAAAATCAGCAAAGCGTGACTCGCGTGACAGATTATACGCGCGACCACCATGCCGGTTAATCCCAATCACCTTACAAAAATCAATTAGTTTGGTTAGAGCATGCAAGGAAAGGTGAAAAAGTACTGCTTAAAGTTGAAAGAATCTTAAGGAAATTAAATGAACAATGTTAAGAAAATATTCTAATAAAAAAAACTTTAATGGATTTTCAAAAATTCTGAAATTAATAAAAAAAAAAAAACAATAATGATTTAATTAATTAATTAAGGAGATATACACATTTTTTTCCAATGAACAAAGGCGGATCTAAATGATGGATTTTTTAAAGTTAATTTTTATTAAAACAAATTATGTTAATCAAATATTTATATTTTCTTTTATCTTTTGTTTCAGGTGAGTATTCTTATATCAATTTCCTGCTAAAACTCTTCTTTCGTAAATACATCTGAGAGGTTCAAGCCAATAAGAAAGACTTCTATTCTTTTACATATATTTATGATATTCCGAACTATAATCAATGTGCGCAAAAAAGAAAATTTGGATTGGACAGTGTATAAATATGTACATAAGAATCTTCACCACCTAGCTACGCCAAATGGTCCTTAAAATTATCACCGGTTTCGCTCAAAAGTACAAGTACCATTTCATCCAAGGAGATTATTAATCAACATAAATAAAAACAAATATTTTCATATATTTAAATTTATTACTTTTTATTTTAATTTAAGCAATTTAATAATAGAGATAAGTTATGACTGTATTCGATGTAGAAGGCAAAGGAAAATAGAGTACAACCAAAAGAAAAATAAAATAATTATTTTCGGGCGCAAGTCAAGCTCTTCCTCAAGATATCCGTGTTACTGTGTTATATATAAAATAAAACAATATTTTATATATAACACCTTGACATCGATGTGTATTTCTTAACAATTTTTGATCTTGAGTAAAGTCGTGACTTGCGCCCGAAACGTCGACCAGAAATATAATTGTTTTATTTTTTTCTCCTGGCTGCACTATCTTTTCCATCGTCTTATAAATATAATAATCTTTTATGACAAAACGAATCTACTTTTGAATGCAACAGATAATAGGTTCACAACTCCGAAAATACAAGGGGCAGTCGAATGAAAACCGAACACCCGCCATAAAACACATTCCTCGCAAAAGTTGACAACACTGTTGTTACGTATAGATACTACCATCTGTAGGGTAGGAGAAATGCATAGTGAAAATGCACAGGTCCACACAGTTGTTTCGTTATTGCTCTGGAGGTGAGCGTAGTGAAAAGTGTGTTCGTCCAGCATTGGAAATGGGGGCAAGCAGAGAAGAACAGAGAGGTGTAGTTCGTTTCTTGGCGGCTGAGGGTGCTGGAACACGCGAAATTCATCGTCCCATGTCTGCTGTGTATGACGAACACTGCATGTCCCCGACAAGTCTTCACGAGTGGCAGAAGAGATTCCGCGAAGGACATACATCACTACAAGACGATTCGCGCCCAGGACAGGCCCATCGAGCCATTACGCCTGATGTGATTGTGCGGATTGATAGTCTAATCAGGGAAAAACGACGAATCACAGAGGAAGAAATTCGTGTTCAGATCGGCATTAGCCATGGCTCCGTGCATGCCATTATCAAAGATCATTTGCAGTTTCAAAAAATTCCCATACTGCCAATCTGGTGAAGGATAAGCTTCAGATATTTGGTTGGGAAACACTTCAACATCCTCCGTACAGCCCTGATCTTTTCCCTTGTGACCTCCACATTTTTGGCGACTTGAAGAAAGACATTCGTGGACGTCGGTTTCATTCGGACGAGGAAGTGCAAGAGTGGGTGAGGTTGTGGATCTGTCAGCGACCTATCCCTTTCTACAAGACTGGAATTTATCGTCTCGTCTCCCAGTGGGATAAATGTATTAACACTTCAGGCAATTACATTTGAATAAAACAAATTCCATTGTCACTTTGTAGCGGGTGTTCGGTTTTCATTTGACTGCCCCTCATAATTCAATAAAACATTAAAAAATTTGATGATTTACATCTCCTAATTATCTATTAAGAAAAATTTATCTACTTTATTTTGATATTCAAACCGAATAAATAATGCAAAAGCAAATATTTATTTTTTAAATAATCTTTTTTCCTTATCCAAAAAAAAAGCGCAATAAAGAGTTATATCATATATTCATTAAATTTTCATGCCAAACTTTATTTTACAGCGCAATATTATAAACATTTTTTTTTAATTGCAAAATCTCTCTTAAAATTTTGAAAATTCGATATTTTACCCCTGGGTGACATTATCGCAGACCGAGTTATTTTTCATTAAACTTTCATGACAGAGTTTATCCGAAACATTTTAGTTAAGCTGAAATTTACATTTTTCATTATTTAATGTAATTCATAAAATAATTGATAATAATAGTAAAATTTTTCCAGTTGGTTATTCATAAATTAATTCACCCCTTCCATCGACTCTTTCGATAACTTCTTATATGAATTCAGCCGTATAAAGTAAACAGATTTCAATTTATTTATATAAAAGAAAAGAAGAAACATTTTTTTTTTTATTATTTAATTATTCCTAAAAGTTTAAGAATTTCTTTCATTTATCGAACTTTTCGTAAATTGAGCCCTAAGCATATTCATAAAGATTTTTCTGGCAAACATCGAATCTTGAAACAGAACGAAATGCATTCCACCCCCGGCCCCCCTTCGTTTCTTCGTTTCGAAGCACTTGTTGCGCATTGGCAGCCCTTTTTAGTCCAAAGCTATCCCCTCAAACCAAAGTTTCTTCTTGCTTAGAATGCATTAGTAAAATGAAATGTCCTCTTCTTGGTACTTTTATATAATTGACTATTTTCGCCCCTTCACTGTTAGTTCAACTTAAGTTTTAATAGCCATCTCATGTTTTCCGTTTCTCTTCTTATCTTAAACAGCTAATTAATAACAACAGTTTATAATCAAATTTCTTAATATGAACAAAACAGATTAAAACATGATATAATGATAGCTTCTATTCCTAAGAACAATCCCACCTAATCATATTTAACCATTATTTTCTGGTCAAAAAACTAACCATATTTATTTTATTTTAATTAATATCATTATTTTAAAATATCAATTATCCAAAAAAGAAGCACTATTCTCCCCCATAAAATTTAAATTGAGACAGGTTATTATTAGCTTATATATAATATTAAAAAAATTAAAGCTTCTCTTAGCTAATTTTTATTTCGTATATTTAATGGAGATAGAGATATTATGGCTCTATGCAGTATATGAAAGGATTCTGCAGTCAGGAGAAAAATAAAAAATATTTATTTATATCTTAGTTTCGAGTGAAAGTCATTGAGAGCAAATGAATCAGTAGAGCTCTTTAACATAGAAAATGAGGAATTTATTTAAAATATTGTATTAATTATAACACAATAAAACGTGTGATTTTTGTACCTGAAGAAGGATTTGACTTGTACCCGAAACAATATTTTTCACTTTTCTCCTGGATAAAGTTTAAATTTAATAAAGTGTTAAATGAGTAGAACAAATTAATAATATTAGTTTACTAATTTGAAAATTTCATTAATTTTAGTTGAATGACTAATTATTAAAAGTAAGGAAGCGAGCGGCTAAACAGATAATATAAATTGCAACATAACTCGGGTTCGAGACCGGCTTACACAAAAAATTATTCAACTTCCTCCTGGGATAGGAAATTGGGAGAAAATCTTACACTCATGAACACGAACAAAGGGCCCCAATTTGTGATGGCCTAAGTGCCTGTGAAAATGGGAACTCATCCCTAAATTAAAATATTGATTATTAATCTTTTAAGTAAAATAAAAAATTATTCACTAAATTAAAATAAAAGTCAGTAAATTAGAGAATTATTTTATTTTTTTAATTTCAAATGAATATTTATCAAATGGAAGCAAATTCAATTAATTTTCACCAGAATATGAGCAAAAGATTTTATTTAAAACATTTGTGTTTTTTAAAATTGAAAAATGAAACAAAAATTAATTAATATTTTAAAACAAGAAATTAAAATTGTATATTTTCACCACTATATAGGGGTCCAGGGAGCGAAGTCCCTGGAAATTTGCGCAACCTGCCGAAGGAGGACTGCGCAACTTCTTAATTATTAAGAAATATCCAGGAAAATTAATTAAATATATTAGCATAAATAACATAAATTAAATCAACTGTTTATTACGACCCTTATATATCTATAACATTTTGATGTGTTTATATATTATCCTAAATTTATTATAAATCCTACATTAAAGGCAAAAATATGATAGCCTTATTTCTATTTAAAATATATTCAATTTCCACATGTAAAAGAGAAGTTTAACAAAATATATAGGATTTTTTGTTTTTATTTATTAAAATTTTTTATTTATTTAATTGAAACTTGTTATCCTTGTGCTTAAAATAAAGTACAACCGATCTTGCTATAAAATTTCTCTTCAAAGTGTAATTTAATCAAGAGGAAAGATGATCTAACTTGTGAAAAACTCACATTAAAACAATGGCAAAGGTTACATTTTTATCCTGAATATATATTTAAAATAAATTTTTAAAATCCTTTTCGGCATTTCAGACCATTTAGACCTTCTGTTTTTTTTTTTTTTTTTTTATGGAATGATATTATATAAAAAATAAATATTTGCATTTGCATTAATTATTTGGTTTGAATAAGCACAACAAAATAACATAGGCAAACTTTTCTTCATAATAAAATTTTAGGAGATGTACCTGAAATTCAAGATTTCATAATATTTTAACAATTATAATATTTATTATTTTTGGATTTTATGTAGCTCTGCTATCTATTAAAATGAAACAAAAGAACGTTTTTCTATTTTATTTTGATTCTCAAAGTATATAAAATAACTTACTTTCATTTACTTCAGTAAAAGAAAGTATTACTTTCAAATTAAATTTTCAAAGTACCTAGCAGAGGCAAACTCAAATAGTAGAATCGTTTTGTCATAAAAATTATATGGTTTACATAAAACCAAAATTAGAAAATTTTTTAATAAATCTTTTTCGGTATCTGTGGACTCCGTCCATATTTATTTAAATTAATTGGTAGCCAATATAATTTAAATAAATTTTATCATTAAAGCGAATTCTCAATCCTTAGATCTTGAAGAAAAAGCTCTCCCTCCCCCTTTTCTCCAGGGAGAGATTTTGAGAAAAAAGTATTAGTAAATAAATTTACTATTTCTTTCATTATCCAGGTCTAATATCAAATAGGTGTCGCACTTTTTCAAGAATTACAAAATACTCTGTGTCAGTCTCAAATTATCAACAGTTAGGGCTTCAGTCAATTAAAGAATACTTTGTTTGACAAATCGTCAGTAATTTCATCCAATATATAAAGATAGGTAAGCTAGCTATAATTATTGATTATAAAATTTGTGTTGATGGAGCTAGCTTACCTATCTTTATCTATTTTATGGAATGACTGGTACTGACGAATTGCCAAACAACAGTTTTTGTACTGAGGGTGATGTCGAAATATTTACATTAAACGGAGTATTATGCAAAATATTCTTTAATTGGCTGAAATCCTAACTGTTAATAATTTCTCAACGGCTATGTTCAAACAAATGCTCTAAATTTTTTTTCATAGTATTTTTTATCATATATTTTGAAAAACAATAAAATTTCCTACCGATGTATTATTCGTATATATATTTTCTTTATTTTTTTTTTTCAATTAATCAATAATTCATTATAAATTCAATTTCTATTAAACATGTGTTTTGATTTCTTTAAATTTATTAATATACAATAATTTAGTAAAAATATCAATTGATAAAAAACTTGACATGAACACTTGACTCCCTTCTCCAATGGTCTTGCCCCAAAGGAAGTTGTTGAGAAACGTCAGCGAGTATGAAAAATTAATTCTTTCATTGACGATAGAAAACTTTTTGAAATAAAAACTTTTTTATACATCTCTTTTATTGGTTGATGTATTAAATTATAAAATATATTTTTATTTTATTTTATTGGTCATTAATAAATACTAATTTGATTTGTCTAATTGGGCAAATTTCAATATAAAAATAAATACGAAAATTTTTTTATTTTTGTATTTATTTTTAATTCAATCACTAATTAATCACAGAATTATTGAGGAGTTAGTAAAACATAGAGAGTAAAAACCATTGTACCCAAGCATAGAGAGGAGAAGACAGAGTAGTTAAGCTATTTTAGGATCTAACGTTTGCATTGGGGTGCAGAACCCGTCCACAGTCCAAGTTCGGAGCAAGTTCTTGTAGTGTTGCCCCATAAAACGTAACCAGGTCTGCAGCGATAGTGTAGGACAGCTCCTGGTCCAGGTCGATCCGATTTTCGGTGTTCTGCTCTGTGGGCTTGCTCCTGGATCTCGGTGTATCCGAATCGTAGCATCCCCGGACGAGTACATACCACCTCTAATTACCAAATGTTTCACTACTTAAAACTCTTTTATCATAGCGATTAAATTTCATATTTCATTTAGAAAATAATACAAACGTTATTATTTTTTTATAGAGAAGTTGCTTTTAGAATAGTAGAGGGAACATGTCTGCTGCGACTTGCAACTCCTAACTTTATAGGAAAGTATAAAGCGAACAAATATAAAAATTCCGTTCGATACGCATTGCGGCAATTTCAATTCTTTCAAATAAAATTGTAAAGTTGGCTTAAGTAAAAAAAAAAAAAAAAAAAAAATAAGTAATTAGTCTAAAAATGATTCATTTAGACATTTTAAAGATTATATTTTTAATCTCTTAGTTATTATATTTCTTTCTATGAGGTGACAAAATTTTTAAGATAATATTCTATATTAGATATTTGGTTATTTGTAGATATACAACTAAAATCAAGTGTACAATCTTTCCTATATTAATTAAGTTTCATCTATCTCCTTTTTTTTCTTATGTTTCTTTTTCAAATTGATCCTTTTTCTAAAATTTAATTTGCAATTTAATCACTAATTTTATTTTGTTTATTTTCTAAATTCGCAGGATCCTTAAAAAAGACTGATATGATATGTAGTAAGATTTTTGACTTTATACTGGGGTGAATTCCTGCTTCAATCTTCAAGAGATGCGTCAATTTTTATTCTTTAACCTTCTTAAATTCATAGATTCCCACGACTAATCGGTTAATAAAATAAATAAGTAAATTCTATTAATTTTTATGAATTAAATTTTAGATTAAATTTAATAAGTAAATAGTAATCCAATTAAAATTAAAATGAACAACCCTTTTATATTCTAGAAAATCGAATAAATAAAAAAAAATGTTGTGTGATATAATTTATTTCAATTACAAAACGTCGAAATTGGATGGGCGGTGCCACTATGGTTGCATGGGCCGAAATAAGGTTTAGAGACGTTCAATTGGGGAGGTTGGGGCGTCCAAAAGGGTTGGCAATCCCAAATGGGATTGAGACATCGAATGAAGGCCTTCGTGTACAATCTAACATAGATATTAAAAAAAAAAAAAAAACAATTTGATCATCTTGGACATTTTATTAACCAAAATATAGTATTGACTTTTTTTTAGCACATTCTTCTACTTTGAATGAATTTTTCAATTTAATTTTCAAGCGAATGACCCGTATTCCCAATTAGAGAGGCTAGACTAAACTAATAATGTTAGAAAGTTTAAACTAGCTTCTATTCCATTGTTTTAGCCCAATTGTTTGGTTCTAAACTCTCTTTGAGAATACCACATTTCGTTTAAAGTATGTCATGTTGAATAAATAGTAACAAAATAGAATAGAAATAAAGTTAATAAAATTTCCAATTTGAACTATTATTGATTTTTCTTATGTGTTAAGTTTTTTAATACATTTGGAAGGAGCTCTAGGTAATTTTATAAGGGCAAATGAAAATAAATCAAAATTTCTTGTTTATTTAGATAGAAGTGATTTTTCTTAAAATAAATAATAAATAAATTGAAAAATTGGGAATTTTAAAACTAATCACCTTAAAGAATTTAATAGTGATTATTAATTTTAAGGCAAGGTTTTTGTATCCCTCCAAAAATTTATTAATGAACCTTCGCCCTTCCAAATATAAATTTAATATTTTTTTAAATTTGATATTAAAAATACCGGATTATTCATTAATTCATCTTTATCATTATTAATTAGAATCACTTTTCCTCCCCCTTCCACGGATGTTTTTTCGCACTCACGGTTGGGAACACCTGGTATAGGTCTAGCAAATACATGGCACGCGTGTCAAACTTGGCACATAAGAGATTTTGTACGGCACCCAAAAATTATATAATGCAATATGTTCATTGATTTATAATCAATATTGGCTATAGATACTGGCACGGAAAAAAAATGAAATAAATTTATATCTAAATTTGGCACAGTGATCAAATCTTATTTACCATCCCTGGTCTATAGTAATATATTTTTAAAAATATCAATTACTTAAGAGGAAAGGTGGAGTTAGTGACCCTTCTCTTATTAGGTCAGCATTTTGTGAGTTGATAAACTATATAATACATATATTACGAATTAAAAATATTAGTATATCCTGAGTTTTTACTAATACTTTCATGGTATACCGTCAGTTTATTTATTATTCTCTCTTTCAAAATGTATTTCCCTTATATAATACAAATTTATGGGTATTTTAATTTATCATTTATTCGAAAATTTTTTTTCCACTTTGCAGATTATCTCACCTTGACATTGTGGAGCATGCCCGGTCCATCGACCATCAGCTTCACAAGTACGATTTGGTTCCGCAAGAAGTCGATATCCGGCTTCACAAGAATAAATGGCAGTTTGAGAAGAAGCATCCCCGATGACGACCACTTGGGCTGCCACTGGACGTTCCGGTTCACCGCAAGAGACCGCCTCTGCAACAGTTTGCCTTGTAAATTAGTCAGGTAAAACCTTTAATTCTTGCAAGATTCATGATTAAATGTTTACTAAATCAATTATAAATGGAATGACGAGCTATTAGTAATTTGTTAATTATAAAAGTATAAACATAATTATTATTCCCCTTTAGGTAAATATTAAATATACTTGAAATGATTAGACATTAAAAAACAATGATTTTACATTACACCTTATATTATTGTATAAGTTGTTTAGATCGATGTTGTTGTTGAATTGAAATGAAAAAGTCCATATTTCGATCGTTAATAAGATTCATCTTCCGAATATTTAATATAAAGGTATATAATATTTATCCGGACATAATAAATATATACTATTCGCCTCAAAAGAAATTGAACAAACTATATTTTATTTATTTATTTATTTTGTTTCATTTTAATGAATAATTAAGTAGAAGATAAATCCACAAATAGTAAATTTCATATTTGTTAGAACTATATTAAAATTTGATGTTTTTTTTTTCATATTTCTTATTATCCATAAAATAAAGAAGATTGTTTGTCCAATTTCTTCTGAGACGAAGATAATATATAATAAAAGAGAAATAAATTTAAAAAATTTGCATTTACTGAAAAAATATTGTATAAAATATATTTGACGTTTTAACAAATATCTCTGATATAACATGGGGTAGATAAATTGGTTGCTGGAAGGTAAACAACTCAAATAGCCAACTCACTAATGAACTTTTCGATTGATTGTTGAAATTTTACAACCGGTCTGATCTAGTGGAGTTCTGGAGCAATTAATCGAAAAAAATCTATTATCGAGTTGGCCATTTGAGTTGCTTATATTCTAGCAACCAAACATGAACTAATCTCTGTAACCTATGGTATGGCAAATTACCAAAATATTGTTCGCAGTTTTGACATTATGCCTCCTCCTGTCTTAGCTGCGCCTCTTATTCTAATTTATGATTCAATTAACATTAATGATCTAAAATGTTAGATATAAGTGGCTTAAAAATAATTTGAGCCTCATAAGTCTGGTGTATATTCTAGTCAAAAAGATTAGAGTTTACCAAAGGATGATTAAAAAGTCTTAATTGTTCTAACGACTGTTTGGCTTCCCTCCAATCCATTATCAGCAAAGGCGATTTAGAATCTCGCGAACGGCTTTCTACAATCAAATGAGATGGACTCTTTATGCCTTGGAAGTGACCCTTTCTAGAAATGAATAGTTAATCTTGTTGTTAATGCCAAAGGATAAGGACAAAGTCCAATAAATCACCAATTGGTATTACGGATGTATTAAGAGTAAGAGGCGAATCATATTATCATGAGAACTCCACATAGAGGCTATTTCCTTTTGAGAAATATCTTTTAATATTATCGCCCTTTCCGATTATACATATTTTATGTATTAAAGTTATTTTCTCTATTTTAATTAGAAACTCTTTTAAATGAAATTGATTTTTATTTTTTTATAGTCATTTTGGAATTATTTAATTAAATATATACAGCAAACCCCCGTTAACACGATTCCGATAGTACGGTTTGCGAGTTTACATGGCAAATGAAATGCAACCCTTTCTTTTTACCATGAGTTAAATTAAAGTTAAATCGATTAACGGTCCAAACAATTGAAAATTAAAAACGCTGAGACAATTGCACTTAATATGGCATTATCCACATAACACGATTTCGCTTAGCACGGTGGCTTAATAGGATTATTTAAACGGGGTTGTACTGTATTTTAAATTAATTATTACATTAATTAAGATAGGTTAAACTTTTTCCTTTGATGTACCGTTTCGTTTGCCTAACTTACTCGCGATTATACAAATTTTTTTTTTTTTAGGATGATCAATCTTTGATTGATTGGACTAATATTAAAGACAAAAAAGATATTAGAATTTGATTAATAAAATTTAAATAAAAATTTTTCTTTTGATATACTGTTAACTATAACAATTCTTCGTTTTGGTTGCATAACTTAGAGTCGTTTCTATAATTCTTTTTGACTGGTGGGGCAACCATTATTGACGAAAAAATAACAAACAGAGCAGAACTATGAAAATGTTATTTAAATTAAGAAATTTTTTTTTTTCATTTGAGTTATTCATTTTAGTTGCCTAATAGGCGATTATACAATTTTTGATTTTTCTGATCATTGATTGACTACTACTAACGACTAAAAATAAGCAATCATAGCAGGACTAGGTTAGGTAAGGTTAGATTTAGGTGGTTGCCACCCTCCATGGAGACTCACTTAGGCCAGTAACACGTGGGCTTCTGTGGGTGAGATTATCTCCCACTTTCCTACCCCAGGAGGAGGCAGAGTTGGAAATATTTTTTTTGCGACCGGATTTGAACCCGCCATTTTCATACTCTAGATTCGTAACCCGCACCTTATCCGTCTTAGCCACTGTCTCCTCTTATATTTTAATTTATTTAATTAAATGAGATAATATTTTTTTCCTTTGTAGTAGAAAACCAGAGGAACAATTGTTCTTCTCGATTGCCTGTCAGGCATTTCTTTAATTTTTTATTTTTCTGTGAGTGATTAATCATTTACCTGTTGGCGAACTATTATGGATTAGATATATAGCAATTAGATCCAGACCAAGAATCGGGCCCCGGGCAGATTCCGTTATTACCGCTCATTCTCATTTGGCGTTTTTTATATAGAAAACTTTTTGGCACCACTCCAAACTTATATCTTCATCCGATCCTAGTAACAATACATTTTTTCTTGTCTTAATTATAAAAAATTCTTAAAAATTAAGAACAATGCTAAAAAAAGCACAAATACCTCTGAAAAAATTTTATTATCTATACTTGTGTGTTTAGGAATAATAAATATAACCTCCAAGATTTGGTTTTTATTGTAATATACATATAAAGGTTGAGTGATCAATGAGTGTGTTAATACAAGTGAAGTTAAGGAGAGTAATCAAAAGGATAAGTTCGTTAGAGTTCCTTGTGGGAATGGTTCATATTTGCCTAGAGCAAGAGGAACACATTCAGGCAGCAGTTTATTAATAATTCAAACATTTCCGAACAACTTGCATTATTTCTTTAATGACTGTTGATCAAGTAAAAGAGAGAATTTGACGAAAGAGAGAGAGAGATTTTGGCTATAATCGATTGCTTTTTATTTTCTACAGTCGCACCATTAAATGTAATTTTTACTTTGTCTTACCTATATATGATCCAAATTTTTTTGCGATTGTAATACTTTCTCACTATTTATTTCATATATAGCGACATAAGTACCTAGCTTAAATATAAAATTTCAGCCTCTAGCAGCTTTTTATTTTTGAGAAATCTTGTTCACATATATATACAGATCATTTTGCGAAACCCATTTTTTTGGAATCAATGAACCACAAAACGTTTATTTATAAATTTTTTTGCGATCGTAATATATGAAATATATAGTGAGAAAGTATTACGATCGCAAAAAAATTTGGAAATAAACGTTTGGAGCTAGAGGCTGAAATTTTATATTTAATATAGGTACTTATATCACTTGTACCTCAAAGCTTTTGAATAAAATCGGCCAACGGGTACTAGTATTTTACTGATGTACTTTTTTTAGTTTTTTCAATTTTCTCAAAATTCGCTCTAACCAACCATTTTGATTCAAATTCATAGAACAATTAGTTATTAGATCTTTGTTAACCCTTATCCACCCCAAAATTGTTTGGGATTTGGTGTGACAGCACATCATTTAGTTTTCCTTACCACCATATTTTTTTTATTTAATTGTTAATTTTTTGTGAAGATCAAATTAAAAGACCACATTTCTATTTATGTCCACTTTTCATACTATGTTGATTCTTTAAAAAAAAAAAAAAGAAAATTCAGGAAATGTCACTCTCTTTAAAATGAAATGAAAAAAATAAATATTTTTTTCTTCCTTTGAAGGTCTCCGAGTCCTCAATATAGAATAGAGGACTCGGAGTTTCTTGTTCGTGTTTTAAAAGGAATCCACCCACGCCTGCAGGTAAATAATTCTCTCTTTATTAAATACTCTAATGTACATATTTAATAATCAAATAGAATTAAATATTTAACAATAGAGAAAATTTTATTAAAAAAAGTATATTAATAAATTAAAATTGTTTTGAAGTCTCCTTTTAGAGATATCCTTTTCATTAAATATTTTAGAATCAAAATAGAGTAACTGAAAATTATTAAATTCCTTATGCTTTTTATAAATAATTTCAAATAACGTATCCGTTAATTTAAGAATGCCATTATAAGAAAAATAAAAGTGAAACAATAATATCTTTTTAAATCTTTCTAAATCACAGATGACATTTCATTTATTATTATAATTACAAGGCGTTTGATAAGTCAGTGATTTGGAGTTATTTTTCACTTTGCACAACGATATTCTAACTATCAAGTAAAAATGAGCAGGCAGCCAAGAAAGGATTTGAAGCTCTCATATGTTGAAATGTTGGGCTTTATTATCAACCAATATTATCCTCTCATGATACTCTCTAAATTGACTGATGATGGCATTATGAAATAAAACTAAAACGTTTCAACTGTTGAGTTTAAATTACCTAGAGGCTTCTTCCTTGGGTGCGTGTTTCTTTTTACTTCATGATTGAATATAACACGACCTTCTCATCAACATCGGTATTTTAACTACTTTAATCATTCAGTACAAATTTTCTCGATTTAGAAAATTAGGAGTTTGTGTCACTGATAATCTATTTTTTTTTTCTTTATGTCAGAAAATATAAAAAGTCACAGGAGCTAAATTTGGAGAATAAGGTGGAAGAAGAAAATGTTCATAATGTAATTCGAAATTTGGGTAATTCTCTTTTTCTCAAACCGAATTCTGAATATTTATATATTTGACTTCCACCCCTTATGGTTTGATTACATTCTTTTATATTATTTTTTAATCTTTTTCGGGTTTTAAGACAATTTCGACTCCGTTCATATTTATTTAAATTGGTAAACAATATAATTTCAAAAAATTATTGCTTATGACGGGAAGCGAACCTCTGACCATTAGATCTGCTCGAAGAGACAGGGTCTAACATAAATTTGAATCAAACTAAACAATCTTTATTGTACTCAATACATTTTTTGTAATAAACACATACACACAGTACAATATTTATTGTACACCCTTTTCTTTATTTTCTCGCATTTTTCCCATACTATATTTATGTTCTTCTGATCAAATTAAAGCCATTCAACCTGAAATACTCTTTATTCTATTAGTGTCTAGGTTCTTATTTATTCTATTATTTAATACAATTTGAAATTAAAACATTTAAAATTATTTAATTTTTTTCCAAATCGAATCTAGGGGCAAAAGAAAATTTTAATTCCATTTAAAGAAGGTTATATGAATGTGTCAATTATTATTTTTTCTAAAAATGTTAAGTTGACTTTCTACCTCTAAAAAAAAATTCCAGATGTTATAAATTTAGGTATTATTTCAAAAAATAAACAATTTATACATTTAAATATTTTTATTAATTTATTGCACTTGATAGTGTTTGTTTTTATACCGTACTCTTTCATCCATTTTCGAACTGAAACTTTTACTAACCGGATATGGCCGTTCTTTAAGCGTGCTTGGCAACACTTCCTGTTTGGAAAATGCTCAAGTCCGCCTGTCTTCGCATCAACATCAATCTTGATCCGGGTTTAGATTAGCACAAACTCATCTTGATTGAAATTCTACAAGGAATCTCAAGATCTCTCTCCTCCTTCTAACGTCTTCTAAACTTAAACTGACCGAAAGGCTTAAAACATTAATTCTGACAAATTGCATTATTAAAATTAGGAATTTCTAAAGTGAATGATTGATTGATTCATAATGAAATTAAGCATCATGACCTATATTTAGACAGCTGCCATAAACAGACTGTACTTTTACGATTGTATAGAGTACTCCAAAATACGTGGCAATTTTTGATAGTGGGTATATTTGAATGCTGTTACATCTTCCAATTTGCTAATATATCTGTAAGCTGTTTGTCAAATTATAACATTTATTTTTATTAGCTCTTTTAAATAATTAAGTATTTCATTTTTATAAATTTTCAAAAACTACTGAAAAATAAAATATTGCAATAAAAATTTAATAATTTAATTTTAATTTCAGGCCGTTTTCGGAATTCTAGTTATCTTATTCGCACTCCAAAATTGCAACTCCCCTTTAACTAATCTTCCCTGCTTTTTTTGTCTATAGAAGAGAGGGTTGAACACGCTCGCCTCTTGGTTTCCTAAAACCCGACTATAACTAAATATATTATTTTGAAATTTTATAATTGAAAATTAATTAAAATTTGATGTTTGATAAGTCATATTTGAAAATGATTTTTTGTTATTTTTACGATAATAATATTATGCACATCCATAGGCACTGGAAGATTAACAAATAATTTTTCTTAGAAATTTTAAGAGGATCTAAATTACTTTCCATATTCTTAATATCTTATAACTCTAAATGGGTATGGTGATCTAACCGTCAAGACAAATGAAATGCCTGGGTTCGATTCATGACTCTACTCAATTTTTTTCGGAGATATGAGTTAATAAATTTTAATCATAATTTTTAAAATAGGCCTATATATAATATATATATATAACTTATTATCAAAATAGAATGAAAATATCCAACAAATTATTAAATAATTCGCATTATTTTATTATTTAAAAAATTTCTATTAACAATTTGCAAAATAAAAGATTTAAAAACAATAACTTGAAGGAAATGGTTACGTAGTTCCTTATCCCGAGTTATGATATACGATATAAGGCCTGAAGAAACAAAGAGGAAGACATCGCTTCCTACTGCAAATACACCTCTTGTTTCACTTTGTTTATTAAATATAAAAAGTCTTTTATTTTAATTATTAACCGGCAAGGCATGACTTATTAATAGAAATAAATTGTTTATTTAATTTACTGAAAAGGTTTTATATAAATATTACTTAATTTATTGATGCTACGGTCCAATTTTTTAATGGATAATAAAAGATATTTTATCTATTTTTTTACTATCTTGTTGCTCTCCATTAAAGGATTGAAGGAAAATAAATAATTTTTTATTAGAAAGCAAGAAGACATTTCGGAAATTTGGAGATATAAGTTCTTATTAGGGTTTCTAATTTGATAATAGTAACACCTAGACGAAATTTAAAACAATTTCTATTTTGAAATTTATTCAAATATATGACTAATATAACGATTTAATACAATATTTTGCTTACTAGTAATTTTCATAAAAAATTAGGTATTTTATTAAAAACAAGAGCTCTATGATCAAACATAAAATTTGAATTTTTCATTCAGGCATACAAAATTTTTATTTTTTATTAACTTTTGACCATACTACATAATTAATTTTTTTTTTTTTATTAATATTTTTTTGAACAAATTAAATTTCAATTTCAATTCGATTAATGAGCTAATCTTTTCGGACTTGACATCTACCCAGAAGTACGGGGCAGGCGGTTTAATATATTAAGAATCTGCTGGCCTTACAATTTCTGATTTTTAAAATCACCAATGGCATTACATAATTAATCCGTTATAATATAATTATATAGAATCACTTGGTATCATTTTAATTTGTCATCGAATATTTGACAATCATAAACACGACTTATGTCCAAAAGGTCGACATTAGATGAGATTTTTTAAATTTTTTCTTTTTAAATGAAACTCCTTACTTATATAATTCATTATATAATTAATTTAATTAAACTTTATTGCTTTTGATGAGATAAAAATCTCTCTTCTCTATGAAACTAGATTCTCTTCAATATCCAGAGGACAGGATGCCTCATTTGATTTAATTATACCAATTTGCAGAAATCATCATACCCTCTAAATTTTGTTCAGCTAATAAAATTTAGACATTTTTAAGTCCAGCTTTAGAGAATTTCACTTTCTCCAAGGATTTATACCCATTTGAAAGCAGACATTTTAGGGGATTTCGAAATTATCGAATTAGAGTTGAACCATTTCAGATGACCGGCGCTGGACTCAATCCGATTTCTCCATCTCCATATCCATTGAATACTATATATCAAATTTATTATGTCCATTGATCTGCCATTTGAATCCGACAAGAGCAAGAGATTATATAATTTAATCAAGTATTCTATAGTCTAGGTTGAATCTTCCTGCAATAAATTGAACACCCGAAAATAACCTCATGAGAAAGGAGAGAAGGAAATGCATGAGAAGTAAATAGCAAAATATATGAATAAATGCGTAAAATATTCATTGTACCCGAGAGAATATTTTAAAACCGACCACAATGCCATTTCTATTTGTCGAGATCTCTCAGCTAGTTAATTATAAAGTCTTTTCTGCACCAAAAAGGGCAGATTCCTCACGCAAACATAAAGAAATTGCTATTTTCAGTGCTTTTTTTTTTTACCAAGAGAGAATTTATATTAATTAAATGTAAAATTTATTATAATTAGTCTACCATTGCTTGCATTATTAACAATGCAAATGTGAAATCGATTATTATTTTTCCCAGTGGTAGAGCAATTCAAAATTTAAGAGAGGAGGGTGTTCAAAAGTCATATATATTCAATATTGACTTAAAAGCCGTTTGGAATTAATGAGAAAGAAATAAATTAAAAATTTTAAGAATTATTTCAACATATATTTAAGGGATCCATAAAAGTAGAGGCTTAGCGCCTCGCGGTTTTTTTCATTGAAAAAAATATATATATATAATGTAAATAAATTTAATCAAATAAGTCATGCGAGAGATTGGAACTCATTGTGCAAGGGATTCATGGCCTTATATTGAAGAGACGTTAAGAAACATTCCTTTTCACTGATCACAACAAGATAGATAGTCTCTTTCAAATTAAGTCATCCTGCCTAGAATAAATAAAGAAAGGACTAGAAATAAATATAGACGAGGAGTTAGAGAACAGAAATAAAGTAACTTATTTTAAAAGTATTAGTATTAGGCCCCGTACTTATTTATTTAAATTAATAGCAAATATAATTTAAATAAATTTTATCGTTCAGGATAGGAATCGAATTATTAACTCTTAGTTCAAGAAGCAAGAGCTCTAATGGATACAACTTATTTGGGTGCCGATAGATGGCTCATCTGTGTTTCTTTTGATAGCTGTCCTCAAATTTTCCAATTTTATTAATTTTGTCCAAAAATTTTTAAAATTGAAATATTGGAACGTTTCACAGCGCCCTTGTAATCCAACCACGGGAGCCCCTGGGCGCCGCAGCGCTCCCTTTGGAAACCTCTTATCTATTTGAATATTTATCTTATGTTTTGTTTGTTACTTTTTTATTAAAATAATTTTACAATTATCATAAAATTAATTAAATTTAATTATTAAAAAAAAAAAATACTTTTCAAATAGCTTTTAATACGTAATTTCTTGTAATATTAAATTTTAATACCATATAATATTTGAATTCTACATTTTCTTTTCGAGCTAGGAAAAATTCAATTTATATACAGGAATTTTCTTTTTTTTTTTTTTATTTATTATACATATATACATGCCAGTTACACTAATTTTAAATTTAATTTTTTTATCTTGCTTATATTACTTTTTAAATTATCATTTTTTAAATTTATAATGGGATTTTTTAAAAATAATATATCCACTGGACATTGCATTTTTTTTAGATTTTCATTTTTAATTCCTTTGCGATATTAAGTTTTGAGGCTCCCTTAAGTCTTTCCCTTTCTGCCTTCCTGAAGATACAATCTAAATTCATGAGAGAGAAGTTACTCAAGAAAAACAAGAAAATATATAAGCCTATATATAGTAAGAATTGATTGCTAAAACAAATACTTTTTCGACTGATATATCAGATATTATTTACAAGCTTCATAAAAAATATATTATTTATTAACGAATAAAAAAAATAAATAAGATTTAATTTTTCTCATTAAATTATATATCTATAAATGCTTCTTAAAATTTGACCAGATGGAACAAATTGTAGAATTTGGTGAGATAAAAAAATCTTCACTTGGTTAAATTCATATCTTTAATTCCCTATTCCCTTTTATTTTTTTTTTTTGCCTTAGCCATTATATATAGTTGCATCCCCGAGGACAAATAATTTAATTGATTACGACCAGAGAATTTTTTTTTTTTCTATTTATTTTATTTCAAAACATTTTCCAAATTCCCTATACATATTTTTCTTTCATATTTCAAACTTGAAACTTTTCATTCATAACTGAATCTTTTAATTAAATTAGTCAATATAAGGGCTTACCCATTTCATTATTTTTTAATAAAAAAAAAAAAAAGATCATAAACAAATATTTTTATAGTAATATTTATTATTAAATAAACAATGTCGAAATTAAAAAAAAAACAAAAAAAAAAAAAAAAAAAAAAAAAGGGAGAAAAATCAAAAAAGGAAACAACAAAAAAACAAGGTAGATTTTTTACCCCGACATTGAAATGCTAATCATTCCACCAAAACACCATTAAAAAATCCAAACGAAAAAATTACTTACTTAGTACCCAAAATAGAATCTGTTGAACCAAATAAAAATTTCCAAAAATATTCATTCTTTCTTTGACTGTACCTGAGTTATAGACCTGAACCCGACTCTCCCCTCCCCCTTCGAAATAGTCAAATTTATACGCTCTACGAGGGGTTTAATTTTAAAAATTTGTCTGTTTCACCATGAAATTAGCAAATATTCTTACCCCCCCCCCCCCCTCAAAAAAAAATAAAAAAAAAAAACTTGAGTACATGCCAAATCTAAACATTTTTATATTGATGAGAATGGCAGATTCAATTCTCCTATTGAATTTTATACTTTATTTAATATACATGTACAGTGAGACTATCGCAAATACAAAATTCAATTTTGATTAAATATTATTAATTAATATTATAAAATTAAAAGAAAAAAACGAGACAACAAGATTTTGATATGATCAGGCCCACGTTTATTTACTGTTTTACTTTTGTCTCTGACCAGCACTCCTCCCACCTAATTATACCCATACCAATTTTTTAAACTGCTCAACTAAATATCTCTTTAATTAAATAATATATGGAGTTTTTGGTAATTAATATTTTTTTTTTTAAATATAAATAAATAAACTTTGATCTCCTATCAAATAAAAATAAATAATTTAGTGAGAGAGAGAAATAAAAAACGTTTTACAAATATAAATTTTTAAGGTAAAATTTCTCTTTAAGGGTTTCGAATCGAAGGTCACTTTTCCTATGATTTAACTAATAAATAATTTAAACCTAATCTCTCTCGTGTCCTTCATGAAGAGATTTAATTATCACATCTTAATTATTCAAGAGACTTTAAAGCCTCAATTGCAAAATTTAATTCTCTTAAGTTCTTAATTTCGATTCTTTTATCACTTTAATTTCGTTAAAAAAAAACTAATATATTATACAATAAAACAATCGGTTCACTTATTTAATCTATATTAAATTTAAATAAAAAAATTTATTATAAAATATATATATCAGCTTATTTCTCTATCAAGAAATAGACATCAATAGATATTAAAAAAATTTTTATTAAGCTGGACATCATACCAAACTTTCCCTCCTATTATTATCTCATTTCATATTATTATTTTTTTATTAATAAATAAATGTACTAACCGTTGAAAAAGTAAGTGATGATTCTATTGTGTCTTATATGTATAAGAAAAAATAAGGAAATTTTTTATTATTTGAGATAAAAAGGCTTATCAAAATGTTGAATTTAGGTATGAATACTAATTATCTTATTTTAATTATAGTTTCATATTTAATTATTTTTTATTTTGCCCTTATCCCTTGGTGTTAGAGACAAAGCTCGTTTCATGATCAGGTCGGTTGTTCGATTCCCGTCCTGAGCGAGAAAATTTATTTAATATCCTATTTCCTAAGTCCATCTCGAAATACCTGTAAAAGGTGTATTATACAATATCATCACTTGTTCATTTAATTTCTTGTCGGTAAGTATTTAATAATTGTTTCTATAATAGCCTGGTCAGGGGAGGGAGGAGGGGGGCGTGAAATAAAAAATCAACATTATCGCGGGTGCCGCAGAGTGTTTTAAAGCTGCATGCAGCTTCTGATACTCATTTTGGTATAATAAATGATTTTATTTAACCAACTTGTTTGGATGCACTCGGGACCTTAGCTTAGCAACGTTTTAAATTAATAAATTTATATATATGTATATAAACGACGTGAGTGTTGTAATTGTTCGTTCCCCTTCTCCCTTCTTCAAATTAAACATTTAATGTTCTTAATTTGTTTAGAGAATTTTAAATTAAAAAAAGATCTAATCTGTTCAATAGTCGAGTACATTAGTGCAGCCATTTTGCAGAGTAATTTTTTCTACGATGTATAATCGAAGAATCCAACCTCCCCCCTCACTACTCTCCCCGTTTGTTTATATTATTTAATGGAAATAAAACTAGTGGTGGTGTGTGTTATTTATCGCTCTGGCATTCTTAATGGCAAGCAAATTAGCCCAGGGGACATTTTTCACTTGATGGTATCGTGGCCAGTTTTTCTTTCAAAAGGGATGATGGGGAAAGAGAGGCACAAACTCCATTAGAAAATTACCCCCTTCCATCTAAGAAAAAAAAATTGATTACTTTCTATATCCACTATATATACAAAAAAATAAATAACTTTTTCATATATTTTCTAACTAATTTTAAAAGTAGAAAATCATAAAATATCTAATTTTTGACTCAATAAAATTAAATGCTCATTTATATAAATTAAAAAAATATAATAAAATAAATAAATCTCAATAAGTATTTAGCAGTTGTAATGGTGAATAAACTGATTTTAGTTGCTGAACTTCTCAATAGATGACAATAAAAAATAACTTGGTTTTCTGCAGCTAATTTTTTATATATACAAGTATATTGAGAATGTGATTGATTGATGGAGTGTGGAATCGAGGTTTTTGTGTAGGAATTAAAAGACCTTTGGCTAAGATTGCCTGGGCCCTAGATAAATAAACAAAATCTATAAATGCAATATTATTAAATTAAATTAAATTCCTATATAATCTTATTTCCATATAACAAGAGTATTCTTTTTATTATATTATTATTTTTTTTCTTTTTGCTTTTCTTAATTAAATAAAATTGAGACTTAAAAGGAATTGAAGATTAAAATACGTAATAATGACTCACCTCTCTGTCCGAAAACCTCGACCTCGCAGAGACTGAAATAATCCTGATCACGACGGTCGTCCCGAACGTATACATAACGACCCTCGTGTCCTCTACCTTCATTACAAGTAAAAAGTGTACGAGGAGACTGAAAGCGACCTTTAAAGGTAGCACAGGGTTTGTATAGGGCTTCGCTTTTGCTCAAAAGCTCGATTACGAAGATAGTAAATTCCTGGTATGAATCTGAAACAAATCAACCATAAACCACATTAATTAATACAATAATAAATAAATTAAAACAAGTTCAAAAATTAAATGACTAGACAAAATAGATCAAGAGGAAGTTCAATTTTCTATTTCTTAATTCAATCAAATTAATTTTAATTTTATATTAGTTATAAAGACAAAATAAGTTAGCCGTCTATTTTACAAATTTGAAAAACACAGCTTAATTTATTATATATCTAATTTTTAATAATTTTAATATATATCTTGCGTCCTTTTTTTCGCACCCTGTGAACTTTTAATTCGCATTGTTCAAATAACCAATTAGACGTATCTCTCTTTAATGACACGTTCTGGTGATTGAGAAAGTCAATTTTCTTTGGATTTTGGTGTGTGTTACTGCTTCCTTCCCCATCAAAGATTTCCTAAGATGAGTCAGCTTAAACTCAAGATTAAGTAGGCCCAGGGCCGTTAAGAAATTTTTTTTTCATATTTCTTTAACAATTAGGTATTTTATTATATTTAACTTTAACTTGATATTGTATTATTATTTTATTTAATAACAGTAATGATTAAACCACATTAAATAGATATATTGTTGTTATAATCATTGTACATTGCAAAGTATCAAAATAAACAAACTATATTTTGTTTGTATACTTAATTTTGGTACGCAAAATACCCAAGGTAGTAGATATATTAATAAAATTTAAAAAAAAATTAAATCACTCACTTCATCTAATATCTCAAATTTTATACCTTTATGATATCTAAATATATTTATATTTATAATCAAGGTGATATTGGATTTTCGAGTTCAGTGGGGCTAATCCTTTCATGGCAAACATTTATACTGATGGGGAAGGAATTGATAACCTACCCCAAGAAAATAACTCCAACGTGTCTCTAACAAATCATACAAAAAGCAAAACACTTTTGTTTAAAATAAATTATGGTTTATTCAATATACTACGTATATATATTGATTTATCGTCCGAAAAAAAATCAACCTATTTAATGTACATAAACGTATATGCTTATATACTTTGTGGTTTATGGTATATACCAGTAGCATATGAATAAAAGTCAGCAGACCGAGAATAACCTTCAGTTCTCATATAGAAAGTGATATCAATTTTTTGCATTTACTTACACCAAAGTTGAAATTTTGATGGAGTGGAGGGTGAAGGGGCATTTTTTTTTAGCTTATATTTATAGAGAGTGAAGAAAGCAAAATTAAAAAGCGAAGGCTTTTAGCTTCGATGATTTTAGGTCTGCCATTATCAGTTATTTAACAAGATCGTCCTTTTTCACATTAATGGAACTTTATTCGACAGAGGCAAGCAATTCCCTTCTGGATTTAACACCTGCGGATCTTTGATCCCCTTATCTACTTTCTTCTCTCTATACAATAAACAGATTTTACGCCTTTTAGACAAATTATTTTTCGTATTTCGACTAATAATTTAATAATAAATAATAATAATTAAATAAATTATAATTTTATCTAAAAATTTCTATTTAAGAGAAATTGAAATATGCATAGACAATGGAATGGAGGGGCAGCCAGCGTGAAGAAAAATTCTCTTATTTTATGACGTTTCGAGCACTTAATCAGTACAATAAGGTATCATGATGTCAGTTGACTTGATATGTTTACAGCAATAAATTCTGGCTATTTATTAGATTATTTTTTCCTAAAAAAAAAGGGGATTCTTAACAAATAATTTGCCAGTCAAATTATTGCTGCAAACATTTCAAGCCACCTGACATCCTGACCTCTTATTTTGTCCTGATGGAGAACACGATCGGAGCTCGAAACGTCGATAAATAAGAGAATTTTCTTCACTCTGGCTGTCCATCCATTCCATTCTCTCTGCAATTGATCCAGTCATCTATATCTACTTATAAATATACATACTTTTGTAAAAGTTTGCATATTTAAACTTTTTTTTTTGCATTGAAACATTTTTATATATAATATAATAAATAATATAAATTATTATTATAATCATATCACCATATCCAAATTTACAGAGGAAGGACAGAAATATATAAACAATTTGTTATTCATTGTGAAAATTGAGTACATATATTCTATGTGTCTCACAATAAATTGGACATATGCTTTCTTTTGTTACATATTTATTTATACCTCATATAAGTGGGCTCTCCAACAGGGAGTCTCTCAGTTAATGGTTACCACAAAATGGTTAATGGTTAAAAAAAATTTCGAAATGGAAAATATATATAGATGATCTAATTAATAACCTTAAAATAACCCACTTACAACGCTGGGTGAATAATATTTTATTTTTTTAATTAATTAGAAAATTTTTATCTTAAACAAAGACAGAAAGTTAAAAATGTGTAAAAAAAAAAAAAAGTACTGAATCACTTTACAAAAGTATCAAATTGATATATTTTTATTAAAAAAAAAATTTTTTTTGTTAAGACACTTCTTCACAATGGAAGTTAAAGAAGATGATTGATTTAAATATTTTTCTATAAATTTAAAAGGAAAACAGATATAAACTAGGTTATCCTATCAAAAAACTTGTCTAAAAGTTAATAAAACTTTTATCTAAATAAGAAACAAACAAATATCACAAGAATATTATTAAAATAAATAAATGTCCTAAAAAGATATAAAATTGAATTTTGACAAATTTTTTCAGGAAATTTATTTAACTCTACATCTGTGTGATAAAAAAAATGAATAATTTGTTCTGCCAGTCATGTTAAAAGGAGTTTTAACATAGAAGAAAGATTTATGTTAGAAGAAGAATCTTTATAGAGTTTCATATAGCGAAAGTAAAAACAGAAAGAATCGTAAAAATAATCATCAATCAAGAAAAAAAAAAAGGAAAAAATAAATAGAAGAACATTCAATAAGACAGCTCTTGACAGAGGGACAATTCAATCAATCAATTGGTACAATTAATATTTCTCAGAGGTTTCAATAGATACGAAGAGAGAGGACAGATAAATGATGGACAAAAATTCTTTCAAGTAACAAAGAAAAAAATTCTGGCCCCACTTATTTATATTTTGCTATTTTTTTTTTTTATAAGAAAATTTCTAAATATTAAAAAATCGAAATAAATTTAAATAAACAACTCATACTCATGAAATTTTTTAAATTATAACTGACTAGTCCGTTACAAGGCATATATTGAAACGAATATCTAATTCAAATGAATGGCTCTTACTTATTATTTATTTTTTAGTCTTTTTCGGCATTTGAAGCTATCTATCCCTATTTGTTTAAATAAATATATTTTTAATAGATTTTATGGTTCAGGACCGGAAGCGAACCAGTAACCCTTAGATCTTGAACCTCTGGTCTAAGGGACAATATAATTTTTACTTTCTGCAATTTCTTGTTCAAGTTTTTCAATCAAAGACCATAGTAATTGAACGGGGAATATACCGGGTTCTTCAAAGTTTGCTGGGATCGCCAAATCCAGAAAATATTCATCACTTTTTATACAATTCCAACCTTGAATTCAAATTCTCAATGTTTCTGGACATTTACTAATTCCAAACGTTTGAAACCGTCCGCATGCGCAGAGCAATATTATTGGCCAAAAAACCCACTGCACATGCGTCTGTTTTTTGGAAATTGGCTTCGCTGTTCCAGGAAATTTATATATTCTCATTTATTTTTTATTAAAATCCGTTGACGTATTGCATGCTACGTCCTCTTAAAGTAGCTCTCGAAATCCAGCGCTCAGGAGAAGGGGTATTTACATATCATGAACATATTAAAAATATCGAGTGTGGACTTTTGTCCTATCTATATGTATACACAAATCTACACGATTTGTATTTTATAACGTTTTGATTTATAACCTACTCACGTCAAAACGTTTGATCAAATTTTATTATGACCTTTAAATGCAAAATTTTTCTTACTGTTAAAGCCACTACATATATTTTTTTCTGTAGTCAGAACGAATCAGTGTTTATATGACGGTTATAAATCTAGGAATCGACTCACCCCTTGTATATAAATAACCAGATATTTCTGAAATGGTACTAAAGGGGCTTAAAATATTTTTTTTTTACAAATTCCTTTTCTTAATCCCATTGACATGGAATTACCAACTCGTAAAGCAACCAAGATTCCCAAGCTTGGCTTTTTTATTGTGATCTCTTTATTTTACTATAAAAGAGCTATTTAGCCTAAGAAATAGTTGAGTACTTTAAACAAGAATCTTTCATTTTAAACATCGCTGTCTGCGAATATGAATCTTTGATAAATGCATAGAAAAAAATTCTAAATAAAAAACTCTTGAATTTATATATATATATATCCATTCTAAAAATATTAAATTGTAAATTAATAGAATACTAAAGAAAGAATAAAAAACTTCCTGAATAATTTAGATAGCAACCTTTGAAAAAAAATTTAAAAAAAAAAACCCTTAATTTAATTTTATATTTATTTAAGGCGAAATCAAATAAAAAATTAATCTATATACAAAAGATTTGTATGCACATCGTTCGAGTGATATAATTCTTTTTTAAGTACTTAAATAACTGGATGTTTATTCCCTGTTGACTTTACCTTCGAAAATAATAACCGTTAAGAGTAAAATATTTGAGAAAGCAAACAATATTTTGAAATGTCTATGAATAAAAAGTATGAATACCCACTCTCACTGTGTAACTAACTTTAGTTAAATATGGAACCAAGAAATGTTGAAAAGTGAGTTTTTTTTTTTTTTTAATTAAAATTTAATATCAAAATTAAAACATCTTTTACCTTCGTTAGTGTTAGTGGAGCTTAAAATAGGCGCCTAATTGTTAATCACCCTCCTTTAGGATTAATTCACTTATAACAATTAGAATAAAATGCTATTTAATGTAAAAATATGCACTAAAATTTCTAATACGGGATACCTATATTTTTCGTTAAGATAACGGTAGATTTGAGCCCTGTACGTTTGCATTTAACTTCTAAATACTGGAAACCTCTATATAACGGACACATTTTTGTACATCGAGGGTATATATAGATGTATCATTGTTTATGTATATTTTTAAACCCTAGGGATAGTCTAATCGAGACCGATTGAATATTTACTAAAGAAACATTCTTGACTGTCAGTATCTGCGATCACTCATTTCCTAATAACCGCAACATCACTATTAATTAAATAAAATATTTTTTTCTTCAATTAGTTATTATTACATGTTTCGTTTTTACATTCTCTTATCTATATATGTAATATATAGTGAGAAAGTATTGCGATCGAAAAAAAAATCAACATATTTCAACAAAAATACACGTTTTGAAGTCCCTTGAGACTACAAAAATGAGTCTGGCAAATTAATCTGTCTGTGTGAAGTTATCTTTAATTCTTTTCTTAGTATATAAGAAAAAGTTAAAAGTCAAAGAGATGATCAACTGTAGAAAACTTCGAATTGAAGCTCTGCACACTAAACTAACGGGATAAAAATACATCATATATACAAATATTAATTTTTGAATTTCACGCCCAAGCTAGGACGAATTCAGAGAATATTTTTGGTGTCGGGGAAGGGGAGGGAGATTTTTCCAAAATTTTTAATTCTAAAATTATGTGATTTATATTATAAAATACATAAATTTAAAGTATTATAATTTATACTATGGGCCACTTTCATAATCAACTTTACTACTCTAAATTTTTTCATTTGCATAATGTACTTTAGCCCTTTAACTTTTTTTTTAAATTAAAGTCAGTCTGGTCTCACATTTAGCTGGCTTTAAGTCTACTTTTTGTTTCAATCTTTTCTGTCATTTGCTCTAACTACACCAATTTTATGAGAAGGAACATTTTTTTTTATATAATAAATATTATATTTCTTATTTTCCTGTATGAAAATGCATTTATATTCATCCTCATCGAGTTCAGAAGATGAAATGATAGTGAGAAATATTAAGAAATATAAGAAAAGGGTTATTGATTTCGAAAATTGAATTCGGGGAAACTGGTGTAGTAATGGAATTGTTTTATTGACCATAAAGCATAACATTTTGAGTTTTTGTAGGGTTCTAAGTGAATAAAACCATTATAATACATTATTTTATTTATTTTTCCTAATATTTACATAACAAAGGTGAGAGAGATGACCGCGAATTGTGATATTACAATACATTTTAGAGCATTAATTAAATTTTTTTCTCTTTTTATTTGTAGTTCGATTAGTTCATTTTGTTTCCTGTAATACTCATCTTTTCCGTTTTTCTTCATTTTTTATATGTTTAATTTTTTCAATCAGCAAGCTCGTTTTTAATTCACAAAGAGTCCGTTGCTCTCTATTTTTCGGAAGTCTCTACGTATTTAATTTGGGAAATGCGCCAAATCTGCATTTCTTTTCACCACATGTATTTTCCATGACTGCAAAAAAAAACTTTTTTTTTAAGAAAATATTAATTTCAAATTAAATAATCTATTTATTACTTACTGGAACAATTGACATATTTTCCCTATATTTTACTGATGCACGATGAACCATTTCAATTAAATTTTCAAGTCAGAGGTGCCAATTTTAAAAATTAGAAATATTAGTTAAACTAACTAGACGAATTAATTATTGACTTTAAATTTATTTTTAAGTCCTAAAGTAGCTTTAACTAAAGCGTTAAAGTGACGTTAATTATGAAAGCGGCCGTTATACCGTTATAAGGAAATATAGATTGTTTAATTTTCATTTTTCTAATTTTTTTCGAATGCTTAAAATTCTCTATCTCTAATTTACCCTAAGACAAATGTATTTTTATTTTTCATTTTCCTATAAAAACATTTTATTATTAAATTTTATAAAAAAGTTTTATTTCTAAGCAAAAATTTATTTTTCTCGAATCTCAGAGGTGGGGGTAATTACCTCCTTTACCCTCTGTATCCGCCCTTGGATGGGTGGCCCCTTGATTTTTTAATATAAAAACTTTGCCCTCACCTCCCTTAGCGATCCTGAACATCTGCCCGATCAGCCTTTTTCCTTCTAATCGAACATATAAGTACCGTTTCATTAATTAATATTTATAATCTTTTGGTTATTTCTACTTAAAAGGTGTTATCATTCCCCCCCTCTTTTCCAAGTTCAAGTCCTCCTATATATATATATATATATATATAAATTTAAAGAGGCTAGTCCATTTTCATTAGAAGCCGATTCTGACTTGTGAAAAGAAAAGCCTGAGATGTGGCGTGAGGTGTTTTCTCAGCTTCCTGGTCCATCATCGCCCTCGTAGGGTGTATTTCAACCCTTTAGCGCTTGTTCAATTAGGTAATATGAGCCCCATGTTAAAACACCTAGAAGCAAACTTTTTTTAATTATTTTCCCTTCAAGCCGTGACAAGCGCCATGATGAAATAGGAATTGTGAACATGGAATAAAAAAGTACCTCCATTCGGTCCTACAAACTTTCATTATTTCCATCTATTGATCACATGATGATTTATCTACTCCAAGTTACTGTCGAGTGGACATTTTTTTTAAATGGTATCAGATCGGATCATGTATGTGCCGTTGTTTGAAAAGGGGTTGGGCTTAGGAACAATTTTTGTTGGAAATTTACCATAAAAGATAAAAAATCGGATGTGACTAAAAGCACATCATATTTAAGGTAAGGAAATCTGACGTATGTGCTGTCACACCAGATTTTTAGCGTCTGGCCCCTTAGGTATTCGTTCTCTAATTCAATCACTATAGGGGAGTGTAGTGAAGGCGTTAGATGATAAATAATATACTTATTGTGGCAATCAATTTCGCTTTATTTTAAAGCATTATCAAGCCAAATTTGTACTTTTTTTCTCAACGTAAGGCCTGATGATGTTTTAAAATAAAGCGAAATCAATCGCCTCAAAGAGTATATTATTTATCACCTGACGCCTTCACTACACTCTCCTATCCTCCTGGAATATTCGGAGGTCATGATGGAGTCATACATTTTACATACTATCAGTTTAAGAGAGAATAATCAAAAATCTGGTATGACTAAACGCACACTTTCTCTTAACTAAGGTAAGGAAAGCTGAGCGACGTGCTGTCACTCCAGATTTTTGCTTTGGGCCCCCTCGGTAGCCGTTCAATGTACAGCCCACTTGAAATTATTTTCTTTCGAGGTTGTATTGGAATGTCACTTCATCTTTAAAGTAGTGACGCTGGTTGATGAATAAAAAATACTAATATCTTTTATTTTTCAGGATTTTTTTATTGTGGCCAATACAACATCGAATAAAAATCTCATTTCTTTCTTGTAAAATATGAATTTATTTTGTTTAATAAATTTTAAAAATATTAAATTAATCGAGTGACATTTAGATTTAGATTTTTCTGAGAATCATCGAGAAGATTAAAAATAATAAAAAATCATCATGTTTTTTTAAACAGAGTTGTTGAGGACCATTCTCAAAATAATTTTATTATTGAAAATAATATCAAATTCCTTTTTGACAACACCTCAAAAAAATTCAATTAGAAAAATAAACTTATGTGGTTATCACATAATTAACTTTGTGCAGAAAATAAATTGCTAAAAAAAATGTGTCACTTGAGTCATCTAGAATATTTGAGTCCACTATCTTTTCTTTATATTCAAAATATCCAATAGCGACTTCATTCCACTTTAATCGGCAGTCACGCGCCGTCCATTGTTCTGGTCACACGTGAACTTACGCAGCGTTATACGCTATTTCATTTTCCTGTGTATTTGGTTAATTTGCGTTCTAAACCGTTAAAAATGGGTCCTAAGAAGAATGTTAGTGATAGTGGGCGAGTGAAAAGGAAGAATGTTAGAACAAGGATCGAACTGAAGAAGGAAATCATTGCAAAATTTGAGAGTTTCGGATTTTGCTACGCAGTACGGCATACGATATCAATGTTTTTGAAGAAGAAAGAAGAGTTCAAAGGAGTGACCTCATTGATGAAGAAATTTTTTTATGTTAAAATGACTTCTCTCATGTTTTCATTTTTAATTACACTGTTATTTTACTGTACAAATTTTATTTGCAATTTAACTTTATGAGTTATTGTCTCTGTAACAACTACGTACATTACTTATATATACCTGTACTCTACCTGTCAACTGGGGCTTCGAACACATTAATTACGTTTCCATTATTTCTTATGGGGGAAATTCGTTACGAAGTCAACCAGTTCAGAAGTCAACCACTTTTTTAGAACGGATTGTATTCGACTTCTGAGGTATTACTGTATTTGTTAAATATGCCTTGGACATGTTAGGTTAGGTTAGGTCGTTGCATTCTTCCATTGGGAGACTCATTTAGGCCAGTAATGGGCCATTGTAATACCACTTGGGCTTCTGGGGTGAGATTATCTCTGACTTTCCTACCCCAGGAGGAGGCAAAGTTGGAAATAATTTCTTTCGGCAAGCCGGTCTCGAACCTGAGCTTTTTTCAAATCTAATCTAGAGGATTCGTAATCCGCAGCTTATCCATCTTAGCCACTGCCTCCTCTAAATATGCTTAAGAAAAATAATAAATTTTATTCATTTTATCTTTTAAATGATGAAAACTCTCATATAAATAAAATTTTCTAGAAAAATAATTTTTGTACAGTTTAGAGAAGGGCTGAGTTATTTCGCTTGAAATCTTTTTCCCCTCAACTCTCCAATATTTAATCTTTTTTTAAGAAATAGTACATTTAGGCCCGGTTTATTTATTTATAGTAAAGTTAGCTAAATATACCGACAATTAGCAAAACAAAATCTATAGATGAATTAATTTGTGATAATTAGGTAACTATGCATGAAAAAACTGGTAGTTACATAACAAAACTGGTAGATAGAAGTTTTAGAAAAAAACAGGTTATCACCTCAGATTTTACATTCATAAAATCGATGTCCATATATTTATGGTGTTAGAAATAATTTTTTATTTGAGATAGGCTAGGAGGGGTGGGAAAGGGGGAGGAATGGTCGAATGTAATTACTTAGAAAAAAAAATGATAGTCACTATCTGGAGCATATCAATGGCAACTGCTAATAAATGGTTGTTTAAGGAGCCTTTTCGGGGGACCAAAATAGGTGGAAATAATGCATCACATCCCTTCCTGTTGGCTTTGAGGGTGCCATCAGGCACGTATCAGGCAATTTCTTTTGGGGTGAGTTCAAGTCACTGCACACACACAAACACACACGTAATATATATACAGTGTGTTTTTTGCTCTCTCACCATTGGGTTACTATAAGAGCTACAAATCAGTTCAAATGGGACATAATAAAACATAATAAAAGAAGCGAAAATACATCTAAATAACGGTCGAGGACAATATAAAATAATTTAATTATACTTTTATGAGTTTTGCCTGTAAATAATAAATAATATATTGCATTTTTCAATTTATATATTTTTTTTTTTTCAAATTCTTTGCAGATAATAAATTTTTAATAATTATAATGCGGTCACTCTCAGAAATTTAGTGCCACCGAATGTGGTGCCTTCCTCTCTTTTAGGCCTAGTGTTCATTAGTAGAATAAATCATCCCAGTACTCGACTCGCTTACGATAATTTGTAGGTGTTTACATTACGAACAAGTTTGCATTTCAGTAGAAGAAATGACAGGCAGATACTTACGTCGTCAACTTATTGCATTGTGTGAAAATTGTTAGTAATTTATAACATTTTATTGGATGAAGAAGATGATATCGGAGAGGGAAAAAATACTCCAAACCCCTCTCGTCCCATTAGGTACATGATGTCTTCTATCAACTTTTAACGTATTTTTATTTTGTAAATAGTTTTTATCATATTCCACAGACTTTCATGTTTGCTGTATAATTCAACAAATTTTTATTAGAGTATTTTCATAAAAACACTTCATTTTTTTAATATACAATATATAAAATTAAAATAAAAACGCACTCTCCTTACCTACGATAAGGAAAGCTGAGTGATGTGCTGTCACGCTAGATTTTTTGCGTCTAGCCCCCTAGATAGCCGTTCAATGTACAGCCAACTTGAATTTATTTTGACTCGCACTTTGTTTTCCGAAATATCCCAGTGTACGGCCAACATGCGCAAGCGAGGTGCGCAGTAGACCCATCATGGACCAACGTGTAAAAAAAGTCTTTAAATTGATGGCCTTACAATATTTTGAGGAAAAAATTTATTAATTCCTCTCAAAGATGATCTAATTTATTTTATGTACAGTCACTTAACGTTAAATTGGTTTAAGAGAAATACACGAAAAACTAAAACGTACAAGAATAAAGAGGGTCCCTATCAATTGGGGGGGGGGGGGGGGGAAATAAAAAAGACAAACTAATAAAAAATTGAAAAAAGATTGGAAAGAAAAACAGAGAAAAGAAAATTGTGGAAAAT